>JAQGAP010001684.1:0-18558 GCA_034697805.1 Orchesella bifasciata
AAGAGAAACCCGTTCTTATTTGCGTACCTTTCCAAAATCCACGTAAATATTATACACGGAGAAATCATCAAAATACGTTTAACTTTCCTGATATGAAATCAAATGGGTTTATTGTTTTTCTCACCCCAAGTTCTTTTTCAGATTTTGTCGTTTTAAGTGGTAGCTTTAGCTGAGCAGCGTATTTCATTGTCTCGTAAACTGTGAGATGTGGCAAAAGAACATCGTCTTGCATAATATAACAAGACATTTTCCTAAACTGTGTCAAGTCCCGAGACTTTCCGTTTATACTGATTGAGCCTTGTACGTTGTGGGTTCTTGTTTAAAATTTAAACAAGGTTAAGGATTTATAGTGATGGAGTTGTACAAAGTGGTGTTAGGGAATACAACTCAATCTTACTTGTATCCAGCAAGAATGTTCATTAGTGAACTTTTGCCAGCTCCAGACGGTCCCATTATGGCTGCATTGAAGCAACAAAACAAATAAAATTGTTTCGAGTTATAGCATAATTTCATCCTAAAAAAGATTGTGAAACTACAAAGTTACCTGTCAGTTTGCCAGGCTTGAATATGCCGGATACATCTTTCAAAATTGATTTCATCCGTTTTGCAGCATAAGGTTCAAAGCCAGCGCCTGCTCATAGAAACACATGCAAATAGTTATCGCCATATTAATATTACCGTTGTATTTTAATGTGGAAGAAGATCGCCAAAATAACGTTCCAACTGTCAGGTAATTTTATCGATTGCAACTGTGGTTCGTGACTTCTGATCTAATATTATATAAGAAGCTTACCTTTCCTTGATGGTGAGTCTCTCACTGAAAAATTCAATTCATTAAACTCCAGTTTAACCGGAGGATGGTTTGGTAAATGGGACACGAGCATTTTCCTGATCTTTGAAACTGTTAAAATACAATAAAACGGCAAACGAGCTCAAAAGCCAAAAGACATTTCCGAGTAGATATCTATATTACATTGGTTTATTATAGCCTGAAACGTTTGCTGTTGTTTTACCTTATAACAAATTTCAAAGCAGTATTTCACTCTTTTAACTGCAATACATAAAAACTTGTTGGTAAAAGATAATATTAAGTTTTTAGGACCGGATACAAACAGATATTTAGCTTAACACAAATCTCACTGAATCTGCAAGGAACAAACTTTATTATTCGCATTTAGCCTGAAAACTGACGCCAACTTGACTTGGCTTGGCAAATTCATTCCCACGTTGGGAGTAATTGGATCGCATCTAAAATGATTAAAAACGAGTTCCACGATATTTACCTCCACTATACGATATACTATTATATGATGCCGAACCTCCATGTACTGAAGAACGTGTGTAACCATCCATTCCAAAGTTTATATTAATCGCAACAATACATACTTCGATACATCCACTGAATGTTGAGAAACTAAGTCGAGGTTTTCAAACCTAAATATCTGTCAGTGTTACTTTGGATTGTGATGTGATGATGCTGATCAAAATGGGATTCAAGGAGAACATGTTCAAAGCAATGTACATCCCCAAATCGTAAAGACAAATTGTTGAAATTAAGAAAACTAGTTTTCCATTTGTATCATCACCTCACTTATACTCATTATATTATATATGAAGCTTGTTTATTAAAAGGTAATAATAGTGTATACACGATATATCATGAGACTTATCAATGCACAAAAGTAACAATATATTTATATGGGTTGTCAGTGCGGGCATTTATGATAATATGATGGACCATAAAATATTGTAGTGTAAAAAGGAAGAAAGCAACCATTTCTGAGTAACCTTTTATCAACCTTCACTCATGCAAGATACGTGCGTATTGGAAAAAAATATTAGGTTCATGTCGAGTGGACAACGAACACCCAAAAACATTCACCTTGCCCCTGACGATGAGAGCGATAAAGTCAATAATTAACTGGGGGTCAAACGTTTTCTAGTTTTGAAAAGCATTGCATCCAATTAACTTCCAAATCGGTATTGGCATTTAGCCTGGTCAAACTCCAAACACTAGACCATCTGCATCCAGTATCATGAGATTGCTCTGAAATTCAGGGTTTGAATGAGTAACAAGTTTTTTTCTGCCCATTTCCCACACTGAGGAGCTTCCGGTGCGATAATAGCTTGGTCAAATGTTGAATGTGCATACCGACGTTGAACTATGAAACAAAAAGTAAATCCAACTCATTTGAAAAGAATGATCGGGCGACTTATGCGCTTGGATCAGTGCCCCATTTAAACACGTTTTGGTGACCTGCTCGTCGTCGTCAATTGTGACGAGCCAAGCAGGACGTTCACCTTAATAGATTGTAATAAAAAACAATAAAAAAAATTCCGATTCCAAAATTTGCTCCACTAGACACACTTCAGCTCACCTCGTTGTTCGTTTCCGCTTAGCAAACTTGCTTTGGTTTTGGTGTGTTCTGAGTTCAGTCGACGAAGTATGCAAACCAATTAGAAGGATAATATTATGAAGTGTAAGAAGTACTGCTTGTGAACATACAGAACCACTCAGAACTTTGAACTCAAAATTAATATTATATATTCATGGGCTGGAGCTAGTAAAAAAGTAAATGAAACACGTATTGAGCATCACGACCAGTTTTGAATGTATGGGAATATATTTTTTGAAAGTTTGTGAAGCAAATTGAGCCGATGGTCAATTCAAATATAAATGAAAACGATGTTAATGGGTCAACAATTTTTGATGAATTAAATACGAATGATTTTTGCATAGATAATAAAAATATTCTGGAACTATACGTTTCGTGTATAAGAATTGTCCATTGTGAAATAAATAATACATAGCATGGCTCGTTGATCCTAAATCATTGAAGGTGTGTTGAAGTGTTGCAGAAATGATTAATTTAAATAATTCCTCAAGTGATAATGAAACATCCATTTTTCCTATTTACTGTATTTATTTCTCAATAATTTATTTGTTTCTTTACACGTTTATTGTCAAAACGGAACCAAAGATCTACAGAAATGGTCTTCGAATCTCTATTTTTACTACGTAAATTTCAATTGTCGCATTGGAAAATCCACTGGACAGTTTATAAACGTTTTTTTAATCTGAAGGTTGAAGTAAAGTATCAACTTGTAGTAAAGCAATTTTATAGAATCCCAACTCAATTATTAATAGCTCCTCCATTATTGCCAATGACAAATAAAACCAGTGGTGCTGTCCAGTTTAGTAAGGTGTCCCCAACACAAACCCTCGCGTCATGTTGTCGTCTTCAAATGTGCAGATAAAGATGTTGCCAGCTTTGAAATAAAATTTCTCACAACGCTTGTATACAATTTAGACTGACTTCCTCTGTAAAGTTTTATACATACCTTTGATTTCATTACTCCATTTATAACGTTTGGCACGGAAAACAGTTGTTTATCATAGAGAGCTAACTTGATTTTCGCAAAGTTGAATTTCTAGCTCGTTTAAAACGTGTAATTATAGTTGCACACATAACACACTGATGAGAACTTAAACGGAGTGGAAGATATGACCTATTATTGTTTATTTCTAATAATCTTTATTAGCATCGCTGATGTGAATTCTTGGGATTGAGAATTTGGATAAGCAGGAGGCTTCCCATTTGCATCCAGTGTTGCAAAAAAGGAGGCTCTATGCTTCAAAAACAAGGAAAGGAAAGCCCATTTGTTGGATTGTGGGCTGGAAATGAGGGAAACTCCATCCACTTCGTGTGGCAATGGAGCATGCAAACTTAATTGACCGGCTATTTTTTGCTGAAACTTATTGTTTGTGCCACAAGAAATGCCAAATAAAAGCCTATCATGTTTCCTGATAATAACAAAGATGATAATTTGCCCTTTGGTACTCTCATAAAAACTCTAAAAAGTTACTAAAAACAGTTTTTGAAACTGTCGTACGGGATACAAAGATTCTTCCAATGGTTTGAAATGCAAGTTGTATATGTATTTGTATTTTAAATCTTGAAACGATAGATTTCTTCTACTTAAGCGGTATGAAAAGTACTGAAAATTTTTATATGCGAAGTTGAAACAATTTCCAATTTTGATGCATACAAAATGAAATAAGAAACCTAGTCTACAATATACTACCTATTAGCAAAACGGTTCTTTATACCAGAGCATACGCCGCAGTCGCCATCCTCCAATTTTCGTTTAAACTCTTACTCCAATATAAATATAATTGGTACTTGTTGCAGAGCATTGATGTTAGATGGGAGTCAAGCCTTTTTTTTGTTACAATTTACATTAAATAAAATACCAAGCTAAAAAGCTTTTAAGAGAAAAGAAATAACCTGACAAAGAATATTAAAATAGTTTGGTCTAGACTTTTTGGTCAAACTAAATTTTTAATAATTTAATAAGTCACAATATTTTACTGCTCTGCATGCTGTTCTTATAAATTGGCGCATATTGTGACGTGCAGTTTTTACATACCGTTAACTGTTTCACAGCAGGAATCACTACATACGCGATACAGTAAATATTTTGATTTTGTCTCTAACCTGCATTTGAATGAATTATGCATTACTCCGTGACCATTATCAGTAATATAGACCTAGTGGAAGATAAGTCCTTTGTAACCATACGCTTACAAATACTTCAATTTGAAAATGATATTTGAAATGCTTCTCTGGGTTTACGTTTCCAAAAACAATTTCTGTGGCAAAAAACCAGGAACCCAAAATAATTTACACCTTCTTTATCTTCTCCTATTCTAAAGTTTCTAATTTGCCCGACACCTAAATTAAAGCCGAAAAAAGGATGGAGTAAAATAATTGTTAAATAATCAATTCACTAAAAGTTTTTATTCCCTATACAATATAATTTGCAACTAGCTCGAGCCTGTTATAGTTTACGCAAGACACTCACGTCAACCGTTTCTTATATGTGCAGAGATATGCATATAGTTGTTTTAAATGGTTATCAAATGGGCTGAAGATAGATGACAGTAAGGGAACAATGTGCTTCCCCTGAGCCCGTACTACATGAAAAAATCAATATTTAATCAAATCATTTCCCAATCTCCTGCAAAAGCGGCTCAAACCCAAAAGGGTCATCCAGAAAAAATTCAATTGACAATTTGGGTGAAATTAACACTAACTTTAATAGACCCGTGACTACATTTACTTATCTAGCTCAAGTTGGTATATGCAACTGTTTCTGCGTTCTTACATTGTGAAACGGAGCAGTGTAAATCATTACCAGCTCTGTTGAAATGATAGTAAACGCATAGCTACGCTAGGGTTCGTGTTCTCTTTCCAAAATAGTACAATAAGTTAGTCTAACAAAACTGTGAATAAATTGGTGCGACTGCTGTAGTGAAAATATTGAAATGCTTGTTTGTGGCAGCTTTCTCATCAAATAAGCAAACTGCTAAAGTTAACTGGTTTTCTGCAACACGTCGCTGCATACATGATTTTGGACCGACATTTACCCTTTCACTGGAATTTCAGAAAACTTTTCATTTTAGCCTAGTAGTTTTGTGGATTTCTATTCGTACCCCACTCATTGATCATTGATTGATATTAGACCTTGCAAACCTCGATATAGCTTGAAATCAATTTACATTTGATTGTCAAAAACTGATACCAAAGCATACATCATTACGAAAATAATTTGTTTGTGCATGTGCTGCTGCTTTGTGCAAGACATGACAGAGTATTGTTTGAAACGTCACAGGCATGGTCACACATCCATAATTTTTTTTTTGTAAAAACATTGTTGTGCAAAGACGATCATCATTTTATTCCACACAAAGATTGATTTTTTAAAAATCAAAATCAAAATTTGCAACTAAAACCAAGACATGAAAACAACCAATCTCTCCATTTTCCCAAGTAATTATCTATCCAACGTCAATTTCGGGTTTTTCACGGATGCAAGTACTACTTTTTGATCATGAAAATATCGTGCAGTTTACGACTTTAGTGGCCTTTTATGAAATAGTTTGATGTTGTACAATAAAGATTTGATTTCATACGAAACTAGTCATTATGTGTAATACAAATGTTTTTGTTTAAAAGCATTGATTTAACTCAAACTTTGGATGTCAATTCATTTGTACATACTATGTATATACAAGGTGGATTTACCACTTCACTTGAGAAGCATCAAAAATATAATTATTCTTGCGAAACAAGCTGCTTTTACAAATAATCTTATTTATTAATCGTGAATATTTTCCGTGAGATTTGGGTTTGCCTAAGATTGTCTTTGCTGATTTTACAACTAGTTATTGAAGTATGGAATCGGTATTGAGTAATAACCTGCTCCAGTTCAACCCCTTTTTTCTTTGTTATACATACAACTCTGTTTACGTCTAACAATTTGGCCGTGCAGGATTATTAAATGAAGAGATGTTAGCTGAAGTGTACCATTGAGATACGTGTATATCTGGCTTGCGTTGGAGAACAAGGGTTTTATTACGACTCGGCGATTTATTCAGGTTTTCCCTTTCGCATCAACTATGCTAATGGAGTATAAACCGGAAATCGGCAAATCTAAAATCCATCTCTGAAAAACAACTTTATGTTCACTTTTGGTTTTCCCTTCCTCTCCAGACAATAGGCATAACTCAGTCATCGTAAAGGCAATATCTCAAACAAGTCCCAGTTTAATGAGCAATAATGCAGTGCAGCATACGTGGTTGACTACAAAAATTGTACCTCATAAATATTTCGCAACAATTGTCTTCTTCGGGTTTTCCAAAACTGCGTCTTTTCAATAATCTCAGTTTCTAATCAACGAATCATGCCATAATTACCCTCATTTCTTGGGATTTCAGAGTAAAAATAATGGCATAATTATATCTGATTAATTGGATGACGCGTGAATTATGCATGATGTTTTTAACATATTCAATACTCGTTCTAGTTCCATTTCGACGGGTGAATTTCTCCACAAACCTAACATTTATAATATTCACATTTTTCTCGAATAATATGGATATTCGTTCAAGCAGCTTGGTTGTTTGATGGCGCTTCTTTGCTCCTCGTATCCTTACGCAACAATTAAATTTGTAACAAACTAATGCAATCCAGTGAATAGAACTTTGAGGTTTTTATTGATGATTAAGGGATTACTGTCAACATCAGAGACCAACTATTTCTTTAAAAAAGTATGTTTTGATGAAGTTTGTAATACAAACTTTGTTCTTCTCTTTAAACATGATTTTGAGAACACAATTCTCAAGTTAGCAATATTGATCTGAAATAGATTTGTGAATTATTTCAGTAGTTGTCAATTGACAAATACCGAAATAATTGATACTTTGCAATCGGTAATTTACAAACAATTTCAACATTCTAAAATAATCGTCAACAGAGGAACTCCCTACATTCGCATAATTCACTTAACCCACCTTTTGCTAAAAATATGCAGTTATCCGCTGATTTAGTTGCAATTGCAACTTTGTTTATTATTTTGGTGGAAAATAGGTTGAACAAATTATAAAGGTTCTAATAAAATAGATTTTATTATTGCGACTAATACTTTTAGCCCATTCATTCTTTTTTATACAAGATATCGGATTAATTATACTTCAAGTATTTGCATAGTCGCCCTCGGCTGATGTAATTCATTTAGATTTAATTTAGATAATTCAGAAGTACACACTCCAACGTCCCGAGTTATGTGTGTTACAAGGTTTTCAAACGTAAAACCGGATTCATTCATAGATAATTGTGGATTGTCGGGTCGTCTATCTGGGTTACGTGAGAAAACAAGGGAACGAAATCATCCGGTCAGCGGATATTAGGTTTATGACGAATGCTTTCGCTTTCAGATAAAGTTTTTCTTTCAGGTCAAAAACCGTCCTGCGGAAATGGAATAACTCAGCAATGATAAAATCAGTTTCGCTCATGTTACATTTTTGTTGAATGAGCTTTTATAGGAAATTCACCAGAGGAAGGAGATAAAACTCGATTTCGTTATAAAAATGGCCAAACAGTGTTTCTATTACCATTTGTCTCCAACATACACGTTAAAGCAATTTGTCATACCAAGTAACATTTCTCCTTGGATCGTATTTCCTGGGAGTTCAATGTAAAAAGGGCCACATAAATGAAGACCCAATTTGATTTGATAACGCATCAATTACGTAAGACATATTTCCCCTTCATCCTCATTAAAGGTTTGGCTCGATGGACACATCTCCACCATCAAATGAACCTATTATTGGACAATATCTCATGAAATCAGATTTTTATGCAAAAAGGTTAGAAAATCTACCTGATAATTATGGAATAATGATGAAACTATCTCAACCATTTATTTTACCAATTCACTATCATTAGGTTTTAAAGCTAATCCTGTCCACATATGTTACTTTTAAAATTAAAGAATTGCTCTATGAGGTAAACAATTAAATTTATTCGAGGGTTGACTTGGCTTTGACTGATGGAACTATGATAACAATGAGCTTTGCCACATGAAATTTCAGAAAGTGAAACTCTGATTCATTCATAGATAAATGAGGTGTAAAATGTACGATACTGTGTCCATCTTGTTCGTTCGTTGGGGGAAACTAATAGCACAACTGAGGTGACCATCAACCACCTCTTGAAGAGTGCCACACTCAACGCCATACTAAGTAGGTTTAAATTATAGGAGAAAATAATTTTGAAAATAATTTACAACTTCAACTCCTTTTTTACATTGTAGAAGCCACCCTAGGAAAACAGGTGGTGGATTTGGAGTCAGATGAAGCAGCGGAAATAGGTTTCACGGAGCTTATTAATAGGTATATGAGTAAAGTTGTTTGGGCAAAAAAAAATTCACCGAGAATGCTAAATCCATAGGTTGTCATAATTCTATTGTTTTAGAGCAAAGCCACTGATAACAAAAAGGATAACAAACCCCTGGCTCTTTTTCGACCCCATTTGGAAACTCCACCCATTATCAAAAGTTCAGGATTCTATTTCACAGGGTTTTGGAAGCAAATGAGAAATGCGGTTGCTGATCTTGTCTCGGAAAGCGGAGAAAATCATAATGTCACCATGAAACAGGATTTGTTGACCTTTGAAGGAGTTTTGGAATAAACTGGAACCCTTTTAAGTGCTTTGAGTTTGTAAATATGTGCTCAAGTTTTGCGGAAGCAAAACTTTCAGCTTCAGATATTAATAATTTGGTTTATAGGGTTTTGAAACAACGGAGAATGCACCCCAGCTCCTTTTTTTCATGCTCGCGATTCACCTTCACCATAAAGAATTGTGTCAAAAGGAAATTGATTCTTTGTTTGGAACACTGAAGACTCCATCCTGCATTATCGGGACCTGTCTCAACTCAAGCATTTGGAAATTAAATTTCTTCCGTACATCAAACTGACGCTGGAAAACCCAGTCAATTTCAGGTTTGAGAGGCACACGGCCAACGTGGGATCAAAAACAGTTGTTGCAAAGCCGGAATGATAAGTTTTAAAAACATTTTCTGTAGTGTATTTATTATAGCAAGGTGTGTATCTATTTATTCCAATGGAAAAATCCCCGCTCGTAAAACTCACTATTATAATGAATGTTGAAGTATAACTGGGAGTAAAAATGAGGAAATGACCAGTTCATTGAATTCGGTGTAAAAACCTGTGGGAAACCTAGTGTCTCAACGGAAGAGCTATACTTAATGATTTCTTGGTAAATAAACATATATATGGATTTTGTTAAGATTTATTGTTGTGGTGGAAAAGCCACTGCCGGACGTACAAATAATTTATCATGTTCCCTCATTATTTCAAGCTTACTGATTAGATACCAGGAGAAGTTGTTCCAGTTCCACCTCTCCAGAAATCATATATTACCTCTATAAAACAATGTGGGTAATTGGCAGCTACAACCATTTAAATCGGAATATTTGAACTTATTTTGGGTGATAGGTGATAGGTAATATTGAACCGGTTCTAGATCATACTTGAATTGTAAAAAAAAGCGCATAAAGCACATAAAGAACACAACCGAGATTTCACGTGTTCCACAGTCACTTGTTGGTTTCATCTTTAAATACTGCGTGGCTTTGAGAAGAGCTCAAAACAAGAGGTGAAATGTTGAATCGCCCAGCTTCTCTCGAATTTCATATGCTGCAAAACGAGAAATGTACCATTCAGCCTAATCTTTTCTTCAAGAACTTTAAACAAGATGTCCCCGTTCTCCAGTTCACTGATGAAGGAGGTGCTTGTACCTTGGCATGGACTTTCTGTGCTCTTTTTGTTCCGCTCACATTTATTTTGTTATTGCAATCAACTTAAAATGGACTGTAGATAAACAAAAAATGGAGGAGGAGTTGAAAAAAAGCTCTACTAGCTTAGAGAGAATTATCTTTATTCGCCCAAAATCCTTAATTGGTTTTCATATTTTTGAAGCGTAAGGGTCTGTACTAATGTAAACAACTAAATTGCGGAGTTGAGTCTGAATATGTATGAATATATAGTTGGAAAACAAAAGTCACGCTTGACTTATTTCCAGTTTGAGTTTGTACCTTTATGATTTCTATTGACAAGTTACTAATAATGAATGAAATGTTTTAGTAAAACATGGGAAATTCGATCATTATTTGTGCGAAAATAAAATGAGGATGCAGACTTTGAGTAATAATTATAAAGCTTGATTGTTAAATAATATTGGAGTTTGCATAATGTCCAAGAACTAATCGTTGATGATTATGCAAGACAATCCACGTCACACAAAATTAAAATTCCGTAGATGACGTAATTAAATGAATTTGGCAAATGATAATTTGAACTGTTTTTTTTTAGCTTTTAATTTTTGACTAGGTGAAAACGAAAATCATTTTACGTAAACTACACAGGTAATAGTGTTTTTTCATCTTTTACAAATTCGCTTTTCATGGATAGGTCGTACAAGCTGTCCAACTCATCGTGAAAATAGCCCAGCATCTCTTTAACTTCCCCTCTATCCATCACTCCATCAACAACCATGGTGGCAATGCGAATATGATTTTGAAATGTGAGGAGCAGAAATCCAACTCCTGAAACGAAAATCATAACATTTAAAAATGCTACAACAGATAACCCTCTTTTTTCTTTTGAAATTTTGGAAGATTTACCTGCCACCCCATCAAATAGACCTGCCAAAGCATCTGCCAGCAACACCTTTTTCCCATTCAAATGAACATCAATTGCCGGTCCAGGAAAGCTTGAGAGAGCTGCTGGAAAAAACCTATTTTTCCCTAAATTCTTGCTCATCCCTGCAAAAGGTAACCCTATTGATTTCCAGAATATCGGGAAAACCAGGGGACGAAGACTCGTCCTTGCTTGTTTTAGAAGCTGTTCAACTTTTCTCAGCCTTTCCATCGTTTCCAGTTCGAGTTTTGTGGGAAGTTCTAAATACGTACCAGTCCTGGAATAGGAATGATAGCATTTAGAAGGATTTCAAAAAATTATTAAGAATTTTCATTCACTCACCAATGATTTCTCAACTTTTTAGTATGTCCAGGAAGTGGAAGGGCTACTATAAAGGGTGTCATTTCCACCGATTTCTGCACCCCTCCGTTTCTCTCCTGGAGAGAATGTAGGGATTTAGCAATTGCCGCCGAAATTCCAGTTAGAAGTACACTTGTAAATGAGACCCCAAGCTTGTTTTTAATATCTTTAATACGCTGAATTGGCATTAATTCACTTCGCTCATAAATTAGTTTGCAGCCTCTCAGTTGCTCAGAGCTATGCAGAGGCGTTCTTGGGGAGTAAGGAAGCGTTGTAAAATTCTTTAAATCAATTAGTCCGCAAGTGAACGCAATTTTGAGCTTCTCTCCGAAACTCGTGAGCCCCATCAACTTTGTAGGATTTGGAAGCTCTAGTTCTGTCAACGGGGTGTCGAACAACCCTTCCATAATCGCACTCAGGATAGAAAATCCGTCAGCAAGGCAATGATGAATTCGCAAAACTAGTAAAGTCATCTCGCCATTAACACAATCAGCTCTAAGCTGTTCATTCCTGTAGTTCGGAGCAATGTAGCATTCCCACGGACTTCTTTTGAAGGGAAACGGTTTGTTTAGGAGCTCCTCCACTAAATTACAAGTATTTTGTTCCACTTCCGCATCAGTTTCCCCCAGTGTTGGGTGAGTTTTAATATGGTTGTCGAGATTGAAGTAAAGATCCGGCTTCCAAACCATGTAGCCCATCCAATACTCCACGTATTGCTTGAATTCAGGATACGGAGAGCTATTATGAAGCCACTTGGCATTTAGCAATGTTTTCAGCTCATCAATTGTCACTTTCCCATCTATAACCACTTGCAAGCAGACTGCGAATCTTGAGGGCAATCTGTGGGCAGATGGAATAAACTCGGTGGCGATACTTTGTCCATGGGCAGTCACAAGTTTGCCAACTTTTCCTTTGCAAAACCATTTCACCCACAGGGATAAACCCCAACGGTAGAGGAAAATGGGGGTGCACACCAATAAATATAATTCAAATGAAAGCAGAAATAACAGTCCGTACAAAACTTTGATGAGCTCCTTCAGAGCTGAGCAGGAAAACGAGAAAAATGACATTTTATTAGGTTCTCTTCGAAAAGAATGGGATGTTTCTCGGGTTGCACTACGTATTATCCATTCAAAAAGGAAGCTTTGGAGGTTTTAATAACGTTTTACATTTTGCTTTGAGTGAAAGTTTCAGGATTTTCCTGCATGATAAGAACTTATATGGAATTATGTGTAAAACCCAGTTTCGTAAGCTGCAGGTAATCTTTTTACTCTTCAGGTTGCTTTGCAACTTTTATAGAATAAATGAAGACTTCATTTCATTCTCAATGAACTCGTTCATACCAAACTGGTTAGCTCAGCATTTATTTCAACTGAGGATGTTTACCAGAGAGCGTTTTCTCACAACAGAATTTGGCTCAATTATTCCGTCAGAATGGTTGTAGCTTTCAGGTTTACTCCATCATTAAATGGAGCTGATAATATGATTTTAGGAGATATGTTCTCTTTAACTGCGAGTAGTAAAAAGAAGTTTTTGATAAGGGCAAGTTTTTCCTATAGACACCTACATAATTAGTAGTATTGAAATAATGAGAGAACGAAATGGTCAGAAATTCTACTCCGTGCGGTGGATTTCCCCATCAACTCAATTCAATGCTCATGACACTTTCTACTACTCAACTCTACAGATTCGGTTGTAGTTCTTGCCCCTCAAACCCAAAAAATTTGGTGTATTTTTAGCGTCTACATGAACACCGTCGCTCTCCTGCATGTAACTTTCACGTCGAGAATGTAAATTTGAGTACCTATTTTAAATATAGTAAATATGGAGTATGGAATTTATATTGGGCGTTGGAATTTGCAGTACTATTCCAGTTTTTAAATATTAAATTGGGATTTAGGTTAAATATTTCAAAATCGTAAATAATCTTTTTAAACAATGTCCTTTTACTACCTATTAGTCAAAAAACAGATGGGAAAAAATGCAAACCCATTCTGAACCAAAAGATACGCACACCAACTGGAGTTGGACAACTATCTTTTATTCATTTATAGAGGACAAGTATGTGATTAGCACAATGGAGTTTAAAAAGTTACACCACACACAGTAAAGAAGAGACTCGATTTATGCTTTATCATCGTACTTCTTAGCTTTGCAAATTTACTCCGACATATATTAAATGATAACGTTTAATTACTCAAAAATAAATGTCGTATGGTTTTTCAAGCACACTCAACAACCCAATGTTCTTCAAGTCCGCTTAGTACTGAAGTAAATTTATTATTCACGCTTACAAAAATTTCCCACAATGTTGTTTTTTTTGCACACACTTGCTTGCTTTTACCAACTTTTAACTTTTCAATTGCTTGCTTTGACTGCTTCACATGGAAAAGATAGGAAACGGCAATAAACATCAAAACCGGAATTCACTGCAGAATGTGAGCCGTGAGCATTACTTACCCTGAACTTCAGGACCTGAAGTCTGACAATGAGATAGAGTACCGGAGATTTCCATCACTGCATCGCTGACCTGGTTGATAAAGGTGTTGAGGTATTTTATATATCTACAAAGACACAATTTGTCAGTGGGTCAAGTTTTTGACCAAACTGTGTTAAAGGTTCCGGAGAAAGTCATAATCCGTTTTGAAGATGAGCAGTGGACTAATAAACAGGTAATGTACAAAGTTGACAGTCTATTTTCCGAAGAAAATATAAAATCTAAAAGTCTCGAATTCGTTTTCTGCAGGTGCAAATCTTTGCCAACAAATTCGCCAACTACTTCCACAGCCAGGGATTTAAAAAGGGGGATTCAGTGGCACTGTTTATGGAAAACTGTCCCGAATACTTGTGCGCCTGGTTAGGATTGAACAAGGTAAAATGAATGTCAACAAGAAGCTTATAAAATGGTTGAATTTATTGATTTTGTTTCTATTTTGGCTTGCATAGATTGGAGTTATTGGAGCACTCGTCAACTGCAACTTGAGATTGCAGTCCTTTCAACATTGCTTGGAAGCTGTTAATTGCAAAGCAATAATTTATAACAACGAACTAAGTTCTGGTATATACGTATTTATTTATAATTGCATGACGTTTTTACACATCCCGACTAAGTTTTAAAATTTAATTAACTGTTTATGTTGCAGCGATAAAAGATGTGGTTGAAATTGGAGGTCTTGGACCACTCTACAGTCTTTGTTCAGTTCAAACGTTGCCATCATTTGCTCCAGCAATACATTTACGAATTGCATTAGACAAAACTAATTCCTCTGAATCGGAAATTCAGGAGAAAATTGGATTACAACATCTGAGAGTGTACTGTCTACTCCAAAGAGAAAGGAAGGTTCTGTTTGGTTGATGCTAGTGGAAGGGCAAGACAAACTGTCCATGTATATTACGGTTATCGGTGGAGTGGAGATCGAGGTTGCTTTTAGCTTCTGTTACTGACTGTACATTTCAGGGTGGTTCGGTGGCTGGCTAAAAAAAGGCATTTAGTGCACAAAGTGGTTATTCATTCTTCAGCCCTTGAAAATATGAGAGGGTGACAATAAAGAAAAATAACTGAAGCGTCTTTAACACCGCATGAGTGATACTGATACGGAGAAAAATGCCTCCAGTTTGGTAGACAGGTCGAAAGGCAAAAGGACATAGTTTTTTATTATGCGTTGCTGTTTATGAATGAACAGATATTTTAGAGAGGGCTTTGGTAATTCGTTACTCAGCGTAATAATTTATAGTAACTCCTTGTGCAAGAGGAGAGTTGAAAGGAACGAACACACTGTTGGTTTCATAGAACTATTGCCACATTCTTAAGACTTAAAATAATTGTAAAGAATGGCAATGATTGGCATATTTCCATATATCCGCTACTGGCTTTTTTAACTGTATATTACGCTGAGTTGATGACTGCTGATGCAGCCAATGTTCATAAGATAAATAAATTGTTACCTTTAAATAACCACATTTTGTCCAGCTGCACGCAGTAGTTTATGATGTCACTTGTGATGCCACTATAGTGTACGGATGATCATGAACAAAATCGTTTTTTTGCTAGTCGAGTTTATGATGTTTCTTCAGACCCTCGTGTTTTTGTTCTCTGGAATAAAAAGTTGTCACTTCGTTTGCTACCACTTATGCATTTAGATGTAAAGAATCGGGCTGGGGCTTGAGCGATTGAGGTACAAAATCAACACTGTTAAAATATCATATCAGCCAGCAAGACATGAGCAAGGGAGTACTCATCATCAAGTTCAACCAGAAAAAAGTCTGCAGCAGAGGCAGAGTATCATGTATCCGCTTTCTCTGCTTGCCAAACAAAGTCTCTCAACAAACGAAGTTACTCACCACAACCTGTTCCAGTTTTCTCATGTTATAGAGTATAGAATGTTAGAAATAGCCACCACCAAATTAAGTCACGACAACAAGAATTATTGAGTTCTGTCCATATAATTGTGGGACATCATCACCGTCATGATTCATGAATCATTACTCATGATACCTGCTTGGTCTTTTTAATTACATGGTAAAAAGTGCATCTGTTGCTCCTTGCGTGTTAACCAAGAAGCATCCCTTCATTGTGTAGTAATGAGCACTTGTAAATGAAGTATAAAAACTGAAATATTGTAAGAATTTCTCAGTAGTGGTTATGTCGAAAGAGTTTCCAATAAATTATCTATTAATTCTTCGTTTGTGTGTACGCCGTAGGCACGATTCATTAAGATTTCAAGCAATACTTCATTACTCCTCAAAGTGCATTCCTCATAATATTCACTGAGATAAGATTAAATATAGCTCCCTTCGACTTTTGAACTCCAATAGCTGAAGACCTGCTACAGCATCAACATTTGCTATACGAAGAGTCAAGTTTTTTTTCAGAAATACTCATGAATGAGTCAAGTTTCATTGTCCCTTTAAATCGTGCATGCAAGCTTTCATAAGTCCGTTTGTCCGTTTTGTACGCCCTGAGAAAGTAAACAAACTCAAGCTAACGGGACAAACATGATTTTAAAGCATTCGGTTATACTAAAATCATTACTAGTATTGGTGCACAAGAACGGGAAATCAATATTGGCTACGGATTACAATTCAACGGATTGTTGCATCAGGAATTTTTTATAAATTAGATGAGTGGTCGCTTTGGTATAGAATGTTGGTAGATAAGTTGCACCATCCAAATAAGCCAGTGGGTTCTGATGTTGTTGATTTTAACAAATTGTAGCTTTGGTAGTTGTTTGGGGTTTTGCAATGGGGACTTGTTTTATAGTATTTTGTGTGGAGGTTAACCTCATGCATATAATTTGGAAACTCAATTTAATCAATTTGGAAAATCAAAATTATATATAATTTTTCTAATAATTATGTATTCAGTGTTTCTTTGTAAATACGAGTGTTTTTATTGCAATATTAAGAAAATTTCCATTATATCCAAGTGTTAATAATAATATAAAGTAAATAAAATTCCTGAAAGTCCGTACAAGTCTGTATTTTCCTCTCTATATTCCATTCTACATTGAAAAGAGACGAGACGAGATGTGATAGAGAATAATATGAATTTGATACAATATTTACGGTTGAAAAGGTTTGGAAATGACAAATCTACAATTATTAGAAGGTTTCATTATAAGAGTATGGATGAACAGCATCATTTCAATGATAAAGCTAGCAGCGGTTGGAGTAGAAGATCGTCTGTAACTACAACATCATGGTGGATCCGGGTAAACGAAAGCTCATTTTAATTATCACATTATTTTAATTGAGATTATTTACTACTTAAGTATATATTCGTCTGTTTTATTTCTCCTTCGTCGTTTCCGTTCGTATCCCAACCATTTCAAAAGCCCCTGCTCGCTTTGCAAATTGTATATCCCTCCTCATAATCTCCTCCGTCGACTCAATCCCTTCCAAAAGCCCAGGCAGTAGAACCTCCAGCTTTCGACTGACAAAGTAATCCTTTGACGAATTATCCATCCACTGACTTATACTCGAAACTCCACTCGCAATTTCCAAAACCCTGCTTCCATTCTCTGCGTAAATTCTACTCAGGGGCGCAATAAGACTCCGATTGTCATCATCAGCTCCTTCTGAATTGAGTCTTTGGAAGAATTCTTCCAAAGACACCAGCTCAACGTCAATTCCAAACTCGGCTGCAATTTTGACAAACACTTGTTCCAATTGGGGATGAGGTGGAGCCACGTTGTAAACCCCAGGTTTTGCCTCCTCATTAAAGCAAATGCCAATCAAAGCTTTTGAGCAAACATCTGGTGGAATCAGCAATTGAGGAAGAGGCTGATCCGACATGCACCTCAGTTTCAAAAATGACAAAAGCCTCAGCATATAGTGACTTGATAAAATGTCCAGTTCTCCCGTTTCCCCATCGCCTGAAACTAGAGCAAACCTCAGTGATTTACAAGGAATTCCCCATCTCTCCCAAGCTTGCTTTACGAGCTGCTCTGAAACGAATTTAGATATCATGTAGCCAGAATTGAAGGAGAGACAGTCGTAGGCAGTGTCCTCTTGCCAATCTTCAGTCAGAGTTCCATCTTCCTCCTTCGTGGTTGTGATGACGAGAAGGGAAGAAGCATGAAAAACATGTTTTGCTCTCAAATTAGCTGCAAATTCCAAAACCCTTTTTGTTCCAAGCATGTTCACATTCCTGATATTTGTCAAGCGAGTGGGTGGAGCCATCCAGTATTTTTCAACGTGATCTAATTTCGCTGCGCAATGAATTACCGCATCCACCTCGGAAGAAAGTTGAGCGTAGAGTTGTTCACTCAGCCCCAAATTATCTTTTGAAACGTCACCTTCAACCACTTCCAGCTTCTTATCACAATCTTTTTCAACTCCTCTCTTGATCATAGTGGTCTGTAGCCTTTCTGCAGCAGATACGTTTCCTTTCTTTCTCATCAAACAGTAAATCTTTCGAATATTATGTAGTTTTAAAAGGTCCTTGATGACATAAGGTCCCAACGCTCCTGTGCAGCCTGTTACCAAAACAGATTGAATATCTTCTTCCTTCACAGCTCCAATTTTAGGTGGGCTAATATCTTGAGACAGCAGTTTACAGTCTTCATGAATGAGTTGTCGAAGCTCTTCCAACGTTGGCATCTCATCTTCTTCCTCTTTACTCTCAATCAAGT
>JAQGAP010001685.1:0-18553 GCA_034697805.1 Orchesella bifasciata
TTTGACACTCAAACTTGAGTTTTGACTCCCGGTTCTTTGAAACCCTGTTGAGCAAAAAGAGTTTGCACTCAATTGAGCCAGCAGAATTTGTGGTCAATCGAGCCAACAAGAAACGTTGTACGGAGCGTTCACAGTTTTTAAGGAACTTTACCAGTTTCAAAGTAACGTTCCCACATTTTGAAAACGATCCCAGTTCTAAGGAGTGTTCCCAGTTCTAAGGAACGTTCACAGTTTTTAAGGAACTTTCACAGTTTTAAACGAACGTTCCCAGTTTCAATGGAACGTTCCCAAGTTCTAGTTTTGACACTCAAACTTGAGGTTTGACACTCAAACTTGAGTTTTGACTCCCGGTTCTTTGAAACCCTGTTGAGCAAAAAGAGTTTGCACTCAATTGAGCCAACAGAATTTTTAGTCCGTTGAGCAAACCGATATTTGCTCTGTTGACCCAGCAGAATTTTTACACTGTTGAACCGACAGATTTTTTCTCAGTTGAGCAAAACCTTTTTTTACTTTGTTTATCCAACAGAATTTTTACTTTGTTGAGCAAACAACTATAAGTAACTTGAGTACTGTTGAAGTACTATATGAATACCGTTTTTAGTATCGCTTCAGTACCATTAGAGTGCAACTTGAGGTAAATTACTCAGGTAATACTTCAACAGTAAATTCAACTCAATTAATAAAAATTGGAATCATTTTCTAAAAATTGGAATCATTTTCTAAAAATTGAAATCCATTTCTGAAAATTGGAATCATTTTCTAAAAATTGAAATCCATTTCTGAAAATTGGAATCATTTTCTAAAAATTAGAATCAATATCTTAAAATTGGAAATAATTTCTAAAAATTGGAATCAATTTCTAAATATTGGACTCAATTTGTGAAAATTGGAATGAATTTCTTAAAATTGAACTGAATTTCTAACAATAAGCTCAATTTTTTGAAAACTGAATACAATTTCTGAAAATTGGAATCAATTTGTGAAAATTGGAATGAAGTTCTTAAAATTGAACTGAATTTCTGAAAATAAACTCAATTTCTGAAAATAGGAATCAATTTCTTGAAATTGGACTTAATTTCTGAAAATTTGGAATGGAAGGGAGTGGTTATTTAAAACTGTGAACGTTTCTGTAAAATTGGGAACGTTCCTTTGAACCTAGGAACGCTCCTTTAAAACTGGAAACGTTCCTTAAAACTGGGAACGCTCCTTAAAACTGGGAACATTCATTGAAACTAAAAACGTTCTTCTAAAACTGGGAATGTTCCATAGAACTGGGGACGTTCCTTTAAAACTGGGAACGTTCCACAGAAACTGGGAACGTTCCTTAAAAACTTTGAACGTTCCTAAGACCGTTCCAAACCAGGCTATATTTAGCAAAAAATCTGTCGGCTCAAGAGAGCAAAAATTCTCTTGGCTCAATTGATCACAATATCTGTTGCCTCAACTGAGTAAAAAATCGGTTTGCTCAACTAAGTAAAAAATCGGTTTGCTCAACAGAGTAAAAATTCTGTTGGCTCAATGAAGTAATAAATCTGTTGGGTAATCAGAGTAAAAACTCTGTTTGCTCAACAGAGTAAAAAAACGGTTTGCTAAACGGAGTAAAAATTCCGTTGGCTAAATAGAGCACAAAATCTGTTGGCTAAACAGATTAAAAAAGGTTTTACTCAACTGAGTAAAAAATCTGTTGGCTCAAAAGAGTAAAAATTCTGTGGGCTCAATTGAGCGCAAACTCTCTTTGCTCAATTGAAATTGAAATAAATTTCTATAAATTGGAAGAGATTTCTGTAAATTGAACTCAATATTTGAAAATTGAACTCAATATTTAAAAATTGAACTTAATTTCTGGAAACTGTAATCAATTTCTGCAAATTGGAAGAGATTTCTGTAAACTGAACTAAATATTTGAAAATTGAACTCAAAATTTAAAACTTGAACTTAATTTCTGGATATTGGCATCAATTTGTGAAAATTGGAATGAATTTCTGAAATTTGAACTCAATTTCAGACAACTGAACCCAATTTCCGGAAATTGGAATCAATTTGTGAAAATTGGAATCAATTTATAAAAATTGGAATCAATTTATAAAAATTGGAATCAATTTCTCAAAATTTGAATCACCATCAGCAAATTGGACTCAATTTCTGAAAATTGGAATCAGTTTCGAAAAACTGGAATTGATTTCTGGAAATTGGACTAAATTTCTGTAAATTGACCTCAATTTCTGAAACTTTAATATAATTTCTGGAAATTGGAATCAATTTGTGAAAATTGGATTGAATTTCTGAAAATTGAACTCAATTTCTGAAAGTTGGAATCAATTTCTGGGAATGGGACTCAATTTGTGAAAATTGAAATTAATTTCTTGAAATTACACATCTGAGGCAACATATTTTTCTACTGCTAAGGCAAATGAATTTATTACTGTAGACGCAATCGTGTTTACTACTGTTTAGGCAACCGATTTTACTACAGTAGAGGAATCAGATTTTGCTTTAGTAGAGGCAACAGATTTTACTGCTGATGAGGCAACAGATTTCACTGCTGTTGAGGTTACAGATTTTACTACTGTTGTGGCAACAGATTTTACTACATTTGAGGCAACATATTCACTTTTGGCGAGGCAAAATATTTTAATACTGTAGAGGCAACATATTTTACTACATTTGAGGCATTAGACTTTACTACTGTCGAGGCACACGCACCTGTGTGACATACATCTACATCTGTTGCACTTGTTGCATAACCTTCACATGCACATGCGTGCGATATGACTGAAGTGTCTGGAGAGAAATATATGGAGATTGTATGGAGCTCTTCAGACTTTCAAAAATGTGTCAATTTCTTAACGAACAGCCACATGCATTAACCGCCTTCTGTTGTTTCTTCGACAATAATCTTGCACTTAATGGTCCTTCGAATAGTGCACCAGTTTGACCAATGAACCCATTTTTACTAAAGCTATAAGCAATCAAAGTTTGTCTCTTTACTTTTCGCCTCATCTATAGCACATACTTAAAGCACAGTCTTTACAAATGCAATGATTTTTATCAAGTGTACTTGCCATATTTTTTCTGTTGGTATGTGCAAGGATTTATAATTTCCTCCTCATTCCTGTGTTGGGGTGAGAATTCTGGTGCTTTTGATATTTCTAGTTGGACTAACGTGGAAACGTTGAATGTTTCCAGCTCTATCCCCCTTCCATCAGGCTATTCTGCATCTCCTTTACTTCCTACTCTTACCCTATTCACTCGACACTTACCTGCACAACACCGACTGGAAAAACAAAAGAAGCAGACCTGTGTGCCAACAGGAGCCCGTTTTAAAAGTTATGAAAAACAAGGACCATGAGGCAGGAAAACGCAAGCCGTCCCGATGAGAAGAGTGCCAAACAGGGAATAATATTTGGATGAAAGCTCCAGCAGTAACATGCTTTTACTTTGGCTTATTCAGATTTCTTTGTAAACTTTCATAAATGAATGCATCAATAAATTATCATGTTTTAAACTTTGTGCTTATATTAACTGAGAGACCAGTGAAGTGTTTATTTATCAAACCAAGATAAATTTGCTTTAATTTGCACGAGTCAAAAATCATATATGCCTGTACCAGAAGTTCATGAATCCATGAAATATATGTCCACTGCAAACTTTGATTTCCACAATTTAAGCCAGTTCTGCCCACTGTGAAAGTCTTGAACAAAAAGTAGTTCACTGCTTTCTCCACTAAAACCATACAAGCATGTCCTTGATGTCCTTCATGGAGGCAGTGGATATGAAGCTACTACATGAAGTGATAAGTTGGATGCGTGACTTTTATTATATAATTTGTTTACTTCCATCTATTTTAGCCCCAATATCAAACTAACTACTCAAGGCGGTGCGAGGTTCTCATTGATTGCAACTAACATAATACTAGAGAAATTCTAAGCTCCAATGGTTCATTGACCAGATGAGAATGAATTTATTATCGATAAGGACAAATAATTAACCAAATATTCATAAAACGACAACAAAACAAAAAACGATAACACAATTCGGCTAATCATGTTGGGAACTGGAACTGACATCGCTAGCAGTTTCACCTTCGCTTTCTCCTTCATCGACTTCGTCATCAGATGTCATTATCCTACTCAATCCTTCCTTCAGATCATTCCTCATCAGATCAGACCACTCGCCCTTAGCATACCTTTCCGTTCTTATCTTTGCATAGGGAAACTTGGACCTCAAGCTATGAAACACGCTAATACTCATCTACAATTTAAACCACAATATAACTTGAGCTCGAGAGTCCTTCCACTCATGTTTATTTGATTTGTTAACGAAGGATACAATTGTTGAAGAGAGACTTACCTTCTCGGAGCACACTACAGTCAGATCTTGAAGGTTTTTCAGAGACAATATTCCATTGAGAACCGACTCATCCGATAGGTGAGTCTCGCGGCCCGTGGTATTAAATCCCATCCCAAAATAGCGCAATCCTGTAATTATAAGTAAACGAATAGCTCTAGGAGTTTACTAGGTTTAAAATTCATTCGAAACACTACTTACGATTCAAATCGCTGAGGTTAGGGAGCCGGTTGTTTAACATGGGAATAATACCCGTGAGTCCAGCCTCATCAATGTCATACGGCTGAACAATAAGCACTTCCAGCTCCTTCCAAGCCTGGCAAGCGACTCTGAAACCATCATTTCTCAAACCCAACATCAGAGTTTTGAGGTTCGGCATCAATTTCGCCAAATTCGCCACCTCCTTCGGAGAATACATCCCTGCGTTTCTAGAGCTGTAGACAAACTGGTCAAGTCTGGAACAAACTAAGCCTTCCAATGTTGAAAAGTCAGTGCTGGCAATTGGATCCATGAGCGGATCCTGATCCATACTACCATAAAACTGTACTTTATACAAGATTTTTAGTGTTTCCTGATCAGAAATAAAGGATCCAGCAGAGAGTAGACTGTTCCCTGTTGACAATACGACAAATAATTAATTTTCCATAATACCATAATTTTTGAGTTTGATTCGTAGCTAACATGTTGAATACATTACCCGCGTCATGGACAATAGCTAATCGTCTCAAGTTCGGAGTAAACGGAAGAAAATTCAGAGTCTGCTGAGAGCCAGGCCCAGCCAAACACAAATCTATAAGTGAATCCAGTTGAACTCCAAACGGGAATGGTTCATTGTATACATCCTCTTCCTCATTCAGATCAGCTCGGAACACGACCAGCTTTTTGACTGTAGGAGCGTACGTTTCCAGAATGATTTTGAAGGTCTCATACTTCGTCTCTGAGCCGATGTCCAGAGAAAGCGTTGTTAACGGAAATCGGAGTTGTCTCAACATATCAGCATGACCAATTTCGAAGACAGAGAAACTCACTGCATGTCTACGAAAAAAAAATTACCATCAATATAAATTATAACCGTAATATAAATATTTTCTATCAACGCTTTTCATTTCATTTCGTTACCTCGAAAGAATGTCGAGTTCACTGAGCTTCCATTCGATGCCATGATTTTCGGCGAGAGCTAACATGGCAGTGAGAAGGCCCCCAAACTCATGAGCAGTGTTAACCTGTTCCTCAGGATCACTTAACGACAAACTCTGTGTGAAATGAAATTACTTTTACCACAAATCAACACGACGATTTATTCCCTTACTCCAGAGTACAAACCTTTATGTTTGGAAAATATGCCCAAGAAACTTCAGCCAGCTGACTGGAATCATAGTTTGCTCTGACACACCATCAATTAACTTTACACCCAATCGGATTAATTTGAGCTGCTTCACGTTTTCTACAGGAGTTTTCGAAGCCAGATTGCTTGAAGTTGACTCCTTGGTCTCACTCTTCACATCTTTGAGGTACTTGTTGGCGGTCAAATGCAAAACCTCAAGGTTCGGAACACATTGAAAAAGAATGGATTCAAACTCGTTGGAAGAATGAAAAGTTGAATTTTTGATTTCCAAGTGAGTCATTTGTGGTCCGCATTTGCTCCAAAATTCCTGCTGACGCTGGGAATCCTCCTCATTTCCCTTTGTTGACCTTAGATTCCAACAATCCAGCTTGAATTTCAAATTCAGAATTTGCGGTACGGATGCTTTCCAAACGGATACAGCTTCCAATCTGGTACGCTACCGTCGTCATTGAGAGAATCCAAATAGTTGTCCACGATAAACGACCGACTGCCCAAGTTCTTGTCACTCAGCTTGACCCAGGCGTCACGACGCCATCGATTGAGGGACGCGTCCAACCAAACCTTACTCACTTGACGATAGACTTTCAAGTCTTCGAATGAAACAAGCTTGAAGAATTCTTGGAGCACCTGTGTCCAAAAGACGAAAATAACCCGTGATCAGAAGAACCTTTAACAAACTGCAAACTATTCATGCAAAGCTGAATAACGACGATCGTCTAAACTGAACTTACCACACTATTCATCATCGGATTGGTGTTATCCTCCAAGGAACGCTGGTCAAATCTTGACTCCACCTCCTCCTCGAGATTATTTACTGCTTCCTTGGACATCGCCATCTCTAGCCCTCCACTCACTCCAAATTAAATCACCGATACTTCACGATTTAATTCCCGAAACGCGACACCAAGCTACCGACGGCGAAGTAAAGACAAAAGTAGCAAACCTGCCTTTTCTATATTCAGTCCTGGTAGAATCAAAGTTGGCGCCTTTTTGTCCCTATTCTCTTTGTTTCATTTTCTCAATAGTGACGCTGTATCACATGTTAAAGTTGGGATTAGAATTCAATTCGTGCTTCGAAATTTTCATGTTGGATCCCCGATGAAACGTTAATGTTCGTGTTATATGTACAGAAAAAATAGAATTTTCATACAAAGTCCGACATACTTAATTGGTAACAGCTCAAAGAAAATTGGGTACAACGTAAATAAACATTTTAAAGTCGAAGTTAAAGATGACATGTTGCCTTTTGAACATTCAGAAATAGACAGAATCCTCTCACCTTGTAACTTACCTCTGAAGCCAATTAAACAACTTACTGCAAACAAACCATTGAATAAGTTCCTGTTCTAACAGAAATACACAAACCGTGGCACGTGTGCAAAAGCACACAGTGGACGAAAAATACCACGCTGATGTTGTCATTTAGTGTCAGCGCTGCAACACGGAGGGGTCGGCCACTTAATTGAATCGTGAGATTTAAGTTCTTCATAAACTTTTCGACGACCTTTCACTGCTTTCCAATTCCGGATTCCACAATCGTTGAGAGCCTCTTTACAAAGTGGCTGGATGGCCAACTCACCGCTTCGAAGTTCCAACCTTTAGGCAACCTCAGAATGGCTTCTTCACTTGTACTAATAAACTGTCTTTCAGACAGTCTAGAACTCTTGAAAAGATATTGTCAAGGAGCATGCGCCCCTGCTTCATTTCGTGAGACCAGAGCATGGCTGAAGTTTTTTCACAATTTTGAATTTTTTCAACAAAGCCCAAAACACACTTTTGCGATATATTCAACAAATCCACGGCCGTTAAATTAGCCACCTTTGCATGGATCTTTGCATACTCATTCCCAACAGTAATCGTTGAGTCAACATTTTCAATAAGCTTACTCAGAATATTTTCCATATAAAACGCCTTCGTATAATACACGTTGTCTGCAATAATTTCGACATTGTCCTCGCGAAATGCATGGCTGTAGATTGTGAAATTTTGGTTTACAAGATGTAAAAATTTTGTAGGTTTAATTGGAGGGATGGGAGCGCTCAAGTCGGTGATATTTTGCCCCCGGTACGCATTGCTCAGTACAATCCCAACGAGTAGCCATGCACCAGAAATGAAATATGTGGAGGAGGTCCTAGAGCTACCTTCATGCACACAATTTCCCTGCTCTAAAACCGTGTCAAAGGGCATAAACACGGAGTTTAAAACAATTACCTTTACTTTCTGAACCTCTCCTGTTGACAAACCCCACTGAGAAATCATAACGATTAAAACGACGGATCCCAGGACAACCATAGCAAACCATCCCTATATCCATTTATCAAACGCTGATATATACCCAATTAAAAAGATAAATCCCCTTTCTCCACCCCCACAGGTAAGAAATTCCAAGGCATCCTCTTCAACCACCATGTACACTGCAGGGATTGTTTCAAAGTTTATGAATCCGGACGCCCGTTCATAGTTCTTAGAAATGGTGCAGTTGGGAAATACCAATTTGAACATTAGCACATCTGCATGCATCGAAGATCTGAATGACCGAAAGCCAGTTTGACTAATGAACCCATTAGTAGCCATAGACATGTTTAAATACCGCCCTAAAAATGAGCCTGCTGCGTTATTCAAGATTTCTAGCTTCCAAGTGCAGAATTGTTGTTTTTTAGCCGTGGATATAGCCCTTTTCGCCAAAGTTACAATGTTGGATGCGTTTGTTCCATTTTGAGGTTGAATCAACCATATTATGCTAGAACAATTTTAATTGCAACATGTTTTTCTCAAGTACTTTTCATGGGAAATTAAATCGTTTGAGGTTGTACAATTACATTACAATAGATTGTAATTTATACTAGTGATTGTCTCAGATTAAGTTTAATTGAAACACCGTATTCGTCGAATCGGTTTCTTTTTGTCCCTGATAAAACAAAATTACGAATTTGGAAAAATTCGAATGATGGCTAAAAGTTGATTTTCGCGTCACTTCCATTATATCATTTCTTTCAGTCAGTGTTTAAGCCCCTACTTACTAACCCAGAGCGAAGTGAAATAATAAAAATCCCCTAATTAAGAGGCTTAGACCCCTAATTATGGAGTAAGAAATAATTACTTTGAAACTGGTTGATGATAACAAAAGATGGTGAAAAATTTGCAAAAATTAAGCTATTTACAGAACTTCTTTTTAAAAAATTTTGCTTTCAATTATTTTTGTTACAAAATATTTTTATTAAAACAATGTTGTAGAAGGCTTCCTCGAACAATATTTTTGCAACAAAAAGTGTTGAGTGCCTCTTTTTTAGAATTTCTGTAAAATAACTTAATTAAATTTTCAAATTTTCCCCCTCTTTTTTATTTCATCGTCTAAATTTAGTTTCGACGTAATTAATTCTTGAAATTTATACTTAAATGTCCAGTCCCAAACTGATAGGTGGTGGAAAGGGTTTCAAACCATTATCGCAGTTTTATTTCATTTTAAAAATCGTCATGCTGTAACCGTGAGAAGCCAAATATGTTTCTAAAACCATAAAAATATAAGGTATGGCCCTATAAAATATATTCACACTGCAAGCGTTTTGGGGTTAATGGAATGAGTGTGTGAAAGTACAAATTACTATAGCGCAACCGCTATTATTAGGTATTTAATTTTAACCAGTAATAAAGCTTCCATTTTATTTGTCAACTACAACTGCTCTAACAAATAATCCTCAAATTCATGTACACAATGAAAACTTAACCTAACTTAAAATTAAACCGATAATAAGAAATTTAAATTTACAATTTGTTATATATGTACCTAAATTATCAAAATAATCATTAAAAACATGTAGGCTGGAAATGCTGAGTTGAATTTCTAGACTATCCTTCGTATATTAACTAAACGTTAACAGAAAACAAATATAATAAACCGTTAGCAATATGACTTTGTGTTTAGCGTGTCTTACCAGAAACCTCAACAATTAATAATATGACTAATTGCGCACGTAGTATATAGTCACATATGCAAGTATGTGATGGTGATGAGATGACGAAGTAGAGTAGGTCAACATAATGTATGTAAATGCAAATGTAGGTCACACGCAGACGCGTGACTATAAGGTGACGGTTAGAAATAGCAAATAGGCAATTATGTGATGTTGATGATTATGATTTAATACAATAAAACCCGCAGTCTCGGCTTGGACTTACCCAAGATAACTGTTCTCGCATTACAATTATTCGCATCATCACCATAATACACACGTATACCAAGATACGTAACTATATATAAATGTTGTTTATAATTAATTCTGCTAAATTGAATGCCTGATAATTAAGGAGAAAAACTATCAACTTCTATTTTTCTATAATTCTAATTAATACAATTTTTAATTATGTTATTTATCTCATATCCTACATTTATATATTTAACCAAGAAGTAGCGAAATGGTGTAATTGAGAATGACATCATTTATTTCTAACGCCGTGTCCTTTTTTGCATAGAAGAACCTTCCAATTGTGAATCCAAGTGGTCGCATGCACCTCACCTGTCTTCTCTCCAACACCCCAGTCAGTCGCCCCCTCCAGAACATGATGGTTTCTGTGGTGTGAATCAGTGGGAGGGACGCATGATGACAGAGGAACAGAATCAACATATTGATCACAATCAGCAGAAATATTCCGGGAATAAGGAAAACCCGAAAATCATCTCGGTCATACATTGTGAGCACGGTGTAGGTAAAAACGACACAGATGACCATTCCAACCGCCGTCATTGTGGGAACAAAGAGCTGTACTGTTCTGTTGCTTGTTTCCATCAGTAGTCGAATCTTGATGTGTCGTTGGCGACGAATTTTGAACCGTTCATTGAGACTCAGGCTCATTTCATTGGTGATTCCAAGTGGTTCTGATTGCTCAGGTGAGAGCTTTGTAGACATGATTTCTGCCAGGTAGGGCGGCTCAGGAAGGGAAGGCTCGATAGCTGTCAACTTCCTTCCGAGCATCTTGTCAAGAATGGGGAAAACAAGCTTCAGAATTTGATGAATGAGACGCTCCAGCCGGTGAGGTGTTTTGTGAATGGATTCTCCCATGCTGAGCTTATGATTATTCTCCGTTTCTACCTCAAAGACATGCACGACAGCGAGCACGGAGAGGAGAAAAGCAGCACAGGAGTTGGCTGCGTAGAAGGAAACAGTCCAATAGGAAACTGCTCCAATTACACGTCGAGGAATTTCCGGTACAATGTCCATCAGTGCCAAGCTGATCGGGTCAAGATTTTTTACCGCAGGGTAAGTTGCGCAGATGAATGGAAAGTTGCAGAAAGTGAGTGACATTCCATACGCCACCAGTTCATTTAGGTCGGGCAGCCTCTGGGAGCTTGGCCACCCTTTGTGCTTCACGCCACCGAGCTTTAAGATTTGGGTATCAATGTAGCACCATTCATCAGGGTTCTCCACGGTGTACATTGTTACCAGTGCTTGTATTGCCATTGCAACTATGGTGAAATAAAGGATAACTTCCTCGGGGTCAAAGTTCCTGGTCTCTTCGTACTTTTTGAATATCCGGCTAAAGTGGTAGATGCTGTAGGTACAGCCGACAGCTACTAATAGTTGGGTAAGGTACCAAATTGGCATTTTCCAGCGCTTCTTGAGTTTTGGGTTGAGAAGGAGTTTCCCTTTGTCAACGTCGTAATAGTAGGGCATATCAAAAATGCGTTGGTAAACCAGCTGCATGTTGATGAAAGCTTCACCAAATCCCATTTTGAAATTTTTAAACTCCAACTAACCGAGCAAGATTTTTGTGACTAGCTATTGCTGGAAGGACAAAGGAAATGTGCGACGTTAGAACAAAGTTCGGGGATTTTACGTATTATACTTGAGGTTAGCTTGTTATTGAGCATTTTGAAACATTTTTAATTCGGAATATCGACCAACAAGTCAATTTAAAACTCAACATGACAGCAAAGCTTTGTCCTTAAATAGAGATATTCGTAATATGGTTATATGTATTTAGATGTTGTTGCTATTATTTCATTTTTTCATTCATTTTTGTAAGACAATGTCAAACTTTAATTCAATTTTAAATTAAAGACGGAGTTTTCTATAAGCACACTAAATAGCTGGAAAATTTTCTCGTTACTTACTTACATGGCCGCTTAAATTGAAATTTAATTCAACATCGTTGTCCTAAAAAGAAGAAAAACAAGTTATTCATCTGAATTGGAGGCTCTGTAATTCAATTCCAAGAGTGAATGTCTTTTACTTTCCAATGTTTAATTTTGTAGGACAAGCCACGAAAACATTTTGTACAAACATTCTATTGCAAATGGTATTTGTTCAAGGTTCAGAAGTCATATTTGTGATGTTTCGGGCATGCTTTACTATGAGCTTGGAATTTAGTTCGGAATGTGCTTAATATGTGCAATTTAAATTTTATTATTCCGAAGAATTTTACCGGCGCCGTCATCCCCGTGATCTAAATTACTTTTTCAAATGTATGAACATACAGGTTAATTGTTTTCAAGAGTTAGTTTTCGATGAATCAAAACATGTTTGTATTGTATTTGATTTATTTGCTGAAAATAGCCAAAGTTGATTGAAAGTCATATATGCTAGCTTTTATTCGTTTAGATGCGTGTTACTTGTAAATTTTGGGATTTAAAAACAGCCTAGATACAATTCATCATGAATGAAAACATCAGCCAGGGATTTCACGAAAAGTTTATGATTGATTATTGATTATATGCGTTCACCTGCACCTAAATGCTCACTGCTTTAGTTTTTTCAAATAACTATTTTGATGAATTTGCTGCGATTTTTGGCAAGGTAGGAAATAAAAATGATCCTAATAATTTTTTGTTTGAATAATGAAATGCTCTGGCACGGCAAACGTTAGCTCACTATTCATATCATAGACAGCTCTACTTTACCTTTAGTTTTGTTCCATATCCCTGATTGATAATTGGACGAGGAAACATCTGCAAATATATAACTTTCAAGCCCATGCAAAGAGTTCTTAGATAGGTCCAGTGTGAACTTTTTTCATGGAATACAACATAACTTTTCGCTCAACCGAAGAATGAAATGATTTGAATAAGTAGTCCCAATCATCGTTCAGGAAACTACGCTCATGCTGTCATTTCATTGTGTTATGACCATTTTCAGCTTTGGATTCCGAAATGAAAAGAGTTATGACGACCGCGATAGCCAAGATGGGCTTCATGTTGACGGTAATTTTGGTGAGACAACAAGAGAAGATTGTTTTCTTGATACAAGCCTTGCTGAATGTATTCCTTAGTAAAAAAATTTCCTTTATATACGATTTTTTGTGGCTGGGTGAAGTTCAGAGAAAACTTCATATTCTTACTTGGGTATATCATGAATTTAAAACTCACGAATGGTGACCAGTGCTTTATAACAATAGAGCTGGCATGTGTGTAATTCAAAGTGAGACTACTCCAATGGAAAAGTACCAATCAAGCCTGGGCGACTTTGTAAACGTATGGTGATATTAATAAAAACTAAGCCTTCGTTACGAAGGGTTCATACTTTCACGTGCTCAACCGGTGCATGATTTTTAACAGAGCATAAAATGCTCACGTGCGTGCAATATGCATAATATACACACCTACATAATATCAGAGAGGGTTGCTGCCCGATGAACCTCACAAAGAACTTCCTTTAGGGCATCGGAAAAGTACCGAATCTTGAACCTAAATGAAAGCATTGTAAAAGGAAGGGACTTTTAGTGATATGTATTTTATTTTTAATTCATTTTTATTAACCCATTTTTGAACGGAAAATTACAAGAAAGTTGAATGCAATGCTTGGCATAAATTGATTTGTACATATTTAAACTTTAAACATGGTTAATTTGAAATGGTAAGTATAAATTCCTCGCCTAATTTTCTTTGCAAGATTTGAATTGCTTCAAAAAGTTTGCAGCACTTGGTCTCTCGTTGACACTTCCCGACATCCCTTTCTTCAGCAAACGCTCAATCAATTCAGGCAGTTGCGGGGCACGTGAATCATTACCAGCCTCGGGTCGTTCTCCAGCTAAAATGGCTCTCTGAACTTGAAACATGTTCATTCCCTCAAAGGGTTCCTTCTCCAAGAAGAGCTCGTTGATAGTAAGCGCTGCAGAGTAGACATCCGCCGCCATCAGTTGCGTTTTGGTCAACCTCTCACCTCGTATCATTTCTGGAGAAGAATACTTCACAGTTCCAACAACAGAGTAGTCAGCAACTGAAGCAGAAGACTGGTTCTCATCCTTCAAGGCCAGACCAAAATCTCCAAGTTTGCAGTGATTCAGACCGTCGCAAACCTGCACAAATCAATTTAATTGAAGGATTAACTTATGCAGAATGTTAAATTATAGATCGAATCAATTCTGAAATGTTTTCTTTTAATGGGGCAAAATGAAACTTACGAAAATATTCATGCTTTTGATGTCCCTGTGCACCACATTCAGCTCATGAATGTACTTCAACCCAGCCAAGATATCTTCTCCCATCTGGAACTTCTGTTTTTTGGTTATTTTCCTCCCCTCCACATGCAAAATGTCATAGAGCGACCCCTCTCCCATGAACTCCATCACAATCGCAATATTTGGAGTAATCACACAAGCTCCATAAAAGTCCACAATCGCTGGATGATTTAGATTGGAAAAGACTTCCACTTCCTGCTCAAACTGCACCTTCTTTTTCAGATGAACTCGCTGAACCCTTAGCTTCTTCACCGCCACCTGATACTTTCCTTTCCAAATGGCAGCGTGAACATCCCCAAATCCACCTCCTCCGAGCTTCTCCCCAATTTCCAGGTCGTCCCATTCAATCACCTCGCCCCCACGTAGCCAAGTTGGTCGCTTTAGCTTCGCGTGGGACTGGGTAATATAAGCATCATGACGGTTGAGGATCCCCTGTGCCACCTCACAATCTTTCACATACTCTGGTTCATCTTGGTGCTCTTGCTTGCATCTTTGGATGTGGTTGTGGATGTCGGGAACATCAAAATCTTCAGGATCAAAGTCGTACAGTTTCTCAAATATTTCGGGTCGCTGACACATCCTTGCTGGGAGTTGGTCCGTACTGTGTTTACTGCGAGAGTAGACGGCTGTTCCCAATTCCTTTCCAACACGGCCTAGTCTCCGGTTCATGGCATTGTCCACGTACGTACGTGTACTTTTTCCAGCTAGAGCATTGGAAGTGGAAGAGGTTCTGGAGGCTGATGACATCGGAGTACTACCAAGTGGTTTGCCTACACGACCCACTCGTCTATTGTAGGCGTTGTCGACGTACGTTCCACCTCCACCACTGGATCCTCCACCTGACTTCGAAATAACAGCGGTTCCCACTGAGAGACCGACTCGTCCCGCTTGACGGTTGTGAGCATTGTCCACGTACGTTCTTGTGGAGCTTTCGCCGCCTCCACCTGAATAGGACGAGGTTCCACCTCCACTTCCACCCGACTTAGATATGACGGCGCTTCCAACAGGGAGTCCAACCCGGCCTGCATTACGATTGAACGAGTTATCCACATAAGTTCTGGCTGAGCTTTCTCCACTGGAATAGCATCCTCCTCCACCACCTCCACTAGACCTTGATATTGCAGCGCTTCCCACGGGCAATCCAACTCTACCTGCACTTCGGTTGAATGTGTTATCCACATAAGTTCTGGAGCTGCTGCTACTTCCACCTGAATAGCCTCCTCCACCTCCTGAAGAATAGCTACTACCTCCACCACCAAAAGAATAGGACCCACCACCTCCTCCACTAGACCTGGAAACCACGGCAGTTCCATGCTCCATTCCCACCCGCCCCACACTCCTATTATACGCATTGTCAACGTATGTTCTCGGCATATTTAGGCTGTTAAATCCACAATTAAACTACTCGTCTAAAATGCTGATAAAACTGATGCTGAAAACAGCTGATAAACTACAAAGTGGCTTTACAATTAAAATTTATACTTCAATTCAACATCAATCCCCACTAAATATCAATTACAATGATTGCCTAATTGATATCAAAAGAATAGTCTCCAAACTAGACTATAATAATAATGAGTTAGGAAAAACACGTCAAACACGTTCAACCAAACCCAATGCAATAACAATTCACCCACAAAGAAAAGTGTATTTATTCTCCAAGAGAAAAAAACCTGCTTACATTACATAAATCCTACACAAATTTCTTGCTCTATGACATTTCACATAGGCTGTATTTTGTTGCTACTAACTTATTATCAATCAACAACTAAACTGAGCATTTCATGTTTGACTTGCATGGAATTTATACTCCACTCTGGCTGATTATTTACCAAGTGCAAGGTCAGCTTGATTCACATTCACACTCTTTGAGAGAGAGTGTTTCATAAATCCTTTTGCAGATAAACGTGAAAATCAATGTCAATGTCACACGAGCAAGCTTTCTGATGCTACATGATTGACGCATGATGAAGTGAGTCAGGCAGAACAAATAGTTTATTTCTATAAATGCCTCTCTCACTTGTACTTTCGGGACGGGGAAAGATTTGCAAAAACGCAACAAATCCACGCAATTAATGGTTATTGGTAGATAAGCACCACTTGAGCTTTTTCATGGATCCGCTTGCTATGTTCAATCGCTCTACGACACACAGAATGAAATGATGTCACGTTGTGGATAAACAATCACAATCAACTTTGAGGAAAGTTTGCTTAGGCATTGGTATCCGTGTTGTTATCAGTTTTTGCCCATATTGCAGTAATATCGCAGCCAATTTAGTAAACAGTGACGGCAAGCATATTATGATGATGTAGGATTTTATCTTAAGTTTTTTTAATTTAAAAAATGTTAGAAGAATTTTTTTTTTGAAACTGACGCATGGTATACCTGACGAAAGGAATTCGTGCGTTGGAATCATGAATCATGATGATTGACTTCAGAATACGCTTCGAAGAAGAAAATTAACTTGCATTGCAGAGGAATCCTTCTTTAGTTTTATTTCACTTCATCATAATATAAATTAGTTGAATACGTTTTACATAATTCTGTATACATTTCATATCTAAATTAGCATACATCTTAAATATTAGCTATGTAAACGCAACTGTAGTCAAGTCCCAAGCAATCCTCGTCGCAGCTTTTTGAGCGAATAACTATTTGTTGATGCTGAATAAACCGTCGGTAAATTACAATCTGCCTTTACATAAAAAAACTGTTAAAAAGCCGAGGAAAACTTTGCAATATTGCAATTCCTCTTGTAATGACTAGTTTGATAAGCTCTGCATTTTTTATGTTGTTGTTCATTACGCAAAATTACTATTCATGGTGAATATTTTCCATTAAATTGTGAAACGTTTGGCTTAGCTACGTCACCCGGTTCGCGGTGTTATCAGGTTTTTTCCAAGTAAAACATTGACGTAGCCATACAACATGATCAATGACGATTTACAGTAGTAAGTAAATCCGCCTAATTTTAAAAAATGAATTGTGTACAACTCGCGGACATGACGAAAGTCTTTTTTAACCAAATTTTTAAATCTCCCTGATGAATGGTGGGATCAAATCATTCTATAAAAACGAACTAATTGCATGCTTCAGTGTATGGTTGCAAAAAAGTTGGCAGTGAACACAGTCTGATCTTTTTGCTCTGGTACAAATGTATTAAATAAAACTCATCGTATAGACGTAATTGACATTTGTTGTATTAGAAGCCTATCCAATAATCGATTTACTTTATCAAGCCTTATATGTAAAAAAAGTAGACCTTGAAATAAGTGTCTGGACCCTGTCCCTCTCTGGTTAATTAAATAGATGGTGTTCATAATATCCAACTTGTTGGATTGTAAAATGAGTAGAAAAACTCGAAAAATCAATCAAGAACGTTTAAAACACTTTTTCATAGCTCACGCGATATTTCTTGAGTTAGAATTTTATTCAATACAATCTACTTCAATTATTTACAATATTCACCAAAATCATTTAAATCAGAAAATTTAGAATTGAATGTCACAAATAGGCAAATATTTAGAAAACATTTCAAACTTTCTAGTTTTCTAAAGCAGTTTTTTCTAGTTCGATTACCAAATCCCGAACTCTGTCTGTAAGCTGGAACCTGACGTAAACCCACAATGCCCACCCAAACCATAGGCACATGAAGGCTTGACTTTCCAAAAAACTATTAAAATACATAGCAGCAAAAACGCTACAGCCCAAAAAATTGGCCTTTTCCCAATTACCAACGACACGTTGAATAGAAAAACATACTGCGGCAGTGTACAACTGCTCTCTGGCTTCCTTTGTTTCGCCCTTTAGTTAAAGTACAAATATTTTTAAATGTTTTAAAATTCATATTGATAACCTTATTATAACAACTGCACGCTCTGCACCTACCTTTTCGGCAGCGTCGACTATTCCAATAGAAAAGTGCAGCAAGAAAACAGAATGTAATAACAGGACCAACGGGTAGGCAAGCCTCCACCCCATCACTTCACCGTAAGCAATAAGGCGTGGAAGATTTTTATTTCCAAGCACGACCGTGCGAACCTCATGGAAACACGGGAGAACCATCCAATAAAAGATTACTGGGATCATCATAGCTGCCACCATCTGTAAAATTAAAAATCCATATTTAGAACTTGTTTTTAATCTCCTTGAAGTCAATTAAAAATAAACCAATCAAATTAAAAGTACCAGTTGAAGTAATCCGGCATTTTTTGCACGAATTCTGGTCAATTCCAAGACGAACATTGCAATAGTATCTTGAACGCACTAAAATATTTTTCACCACACATGAAACACCACACCTTGTGGTTAGGAAATAATGCTGCAAGACTCACGAGGGACAATATAACCGAGTTGAGCTCCGATTGACCTAAGATTTGGTACGTATGTTCGATTTACGTGTCTTATCA
>JAQGAP010001686.1:0-18552 GCA_034697805.1 Orchesella bifasciata
CTCCGCCGTGTAACACGTTCATCAGTCCGCGGTGAGTTCGACCAGATTGCTGGGGTGAAGTGGACGAGCATACCTCAAAACTACTTAAGTTTGTGTACTATGTAATGTAAGTAAGTGATAGACATCATTTTAGTTCGTAAATGCGAAGTTTATTAGTAAAGTAAAATCATATTTAGCAAGTTATGTAATGAATGAAAACTTACCGAGTAAAATGGGAAAAGGTTTGTCAATATTTTAAGTTGGTCTTGATTAGCAGGACTTGTTTATTATGACGATGATGTGAGGAACGTCAGAAGTCTGGTATGCGTTCATTCATTCCAGAACTTTTCTCAGTAACATTGATTACTTATAACTTTTGCATTTACGAAGTAAATTGACGTTGATTCATATAACATTTTCTACTCATTCTTACGTATTATGTGGTGTAAACGTATTCTGTAAATGAATGAGTATTAAGGAGTAACTTTCTGACGCAAATTTAATTATGATTGAGCGTATATAAGGAAGCTACAACACCAGTTATTTCATAGATCTTTTCGGAGGTACTTTGAAGTAACAAGGATGTATAATTCGTTCCATTTTAACTAAATAGGAATTTTTAATCTCAAAATTTCCAAAAAATAGGGTTTACTTAAAAACCTAATAATATTGTTACGGAAAAGAATTTAACTTCTTCTTGTGATTTTCAAAATGGTAAGTATTTCAATATCAAAATTATAATTTGTTTGATTAAATGTATTTAAAAAGAATGGAAAACCATAAATTCCTTTGCGTTTTCTAGATTTGCAAGCTGTCCGAATTCTGCTCAACTCATCATCACCAACATCAAGATATTCGTTTATCAAGGAAAATGTATTTTTGGGGACTCATATTCTGTTTGGCATTATTTGTGACCAATCCAGCAAGCTGTTCTGAATCCCGTGAAGAGAATGAGAATGATAGCGACGAATTTGACGAGAACTTTCTCGTGTTGGGCAAAACTTCAACTGAATTTCCCAATATAATCGAAGGATTAGAGTCAACCAACAACACAAAGTGGCTTGGTGCCGTTGATGAAAATGAGGAAACTGTACTACACAAAGCAGATCAGCAATTTTCCATTCTCAAGAAGATGTGGGACATTTTGAAGGCACGTATGGGGGATTTTAATGCCGTTGATGATGATGAAAATTTGGCATTCTTCGAAGCCGTGCAGGATGGAAAAAATGTGTCATTTCTCACCACCTTGATAAGTAGTGGAATGGAATGGAACGTAAGAAATAGAAATAACGACACTCCGCTACACGCCGCAGCTCTGAATGGAAACTTGCCCGTGGTCAACTTTCTACTTTCATTGGGAAGTGATGTAAACGCTCAGAATTCTGAGGGGCAGACACCACTGCATCAAGCATTACTTTCAACCAATGTTTCATCAAACGCCTTTGAAATTGTTGGGGAACTGTTGACTCATGGCGCAAACACAAATATTTCGGACAATGAAGGAAAAACAGCGCTTCACTTGGCTGCAATAAACTCCAATTTACAACCTAAATTTATGCAAATCATTAAAATTCTGATTGAACACCATTCGGATGCAAATGCTGTTGACAATTTGGGCAATACATTTCTGCACTATGTTGCACAGTTTTCTATTCCTGCTGTGTTTCATGATACTGTCGCATATTTGGATTTTTTGAACAATACAAACTCCTTGACAATGAAAAACGAATACCACCAAAAATCTGTTCTTCACGAAGCAGTAGGGAAGATGCAAGTTTTTAATAAAACGCTGAAGATATTTCAAAGCAATGGATTTGATTTTAAGTCAGTGGATATGTATGATCAATCCATCATGTGCATGGCAATTGCTGGTGCACGGAGTTTGTCCTTTCTGAAAATTTTGATGTCATTTGGAGCTGACTTGCGACATAAAGACCTCTCTATTGCTGCCTTTGCGGGGAACTTGGTTGCGGTGAAGTTATTTATACAACTTGGAGCTGATGTCAATGCTCCTATTAATGGGTTTACACCATTGCACTTCGCCCTTATGGACATTAAAACTCCTAGATTAGATATAGTCAGTGAGCTGGTGCGTAATGGAGCTAACGGCAATATTCAAGACGAATCTGGCAACTTTCCAATTGGTCTAGCATGGCGAAGAGAGGATAGAGGTGGTAGTTTGGAATACGGAGTCATTCAGATTCTGGAAAGTATGAAAAGTCGACCCAGTTTCAACCAAACTCAGGTTTTAGAAGGCGCACCCCACTTTTCAAATAAATTGCAAAATATTCTGAAGGAAATTGAGTCGGTGAAATCGAATACGTCTCAAATTTCAAAAATATTATTTAAAGTTATTCACACTCAGGATTTGGACACAATCAAAGGCGTTCTTGATCATGTTGGCAATAGTTCAAATGTCACTGAAATTTGGGACGAGGAGCTTCACTCGTTGCTCCATGTTGCAATCAAATACCGAGACTACTCAATTGTGGAATATTTAATAAACAGCCAAGGATTCGCTGAAAAGCTGAATGACCCTCATTTTAATGCCAACTTGGTTGAATTGTGCTTGAAAAACCTGAATATGGCGTTGCCTCCAACTTTTGATCATAAAACTAGAATTCTCCAGCTGTTGTTCAGCAATTTTAACAAAGGAAAACAATTCGAGTGGATGAAAATGCTGATTAAAAACAACGCAACAACTGCTGCTTTGTCTGGCAACAAAATGGAGCTTCACCTTGCAGCAAATTTGATTTGTTTAGAACCCTTTTTCCTGCAAATCATGCGGCGGTCCATTGCGGATGCAGATGCTGTTGATGAACGAGGAAATACATTTCTTCACATTGTCGCAGAGAAGTGCACTCCGATTGTGCTTCATAAAACGGTTGCATATCTGGACTCAATAAATAACACCAACTCCTTCACAATTAAAAACTACCGAGGAAAAACAATTCTTTCTATCGCAGTAGAAAACATGAAAGTTCAGAACGAGACTCTGGATATATTCCATAAACGTGGGGTTGACTTCAACGCAGTAAATTTATATGGAGAATCCATTTGGTTTAGAGCAATTTCCAGCGGAAGAAGTGCGTTGCTGCTTAAAAATTTAATTACATTTGGAGCTGACTGGGAACAGAAAAACTGGAGGGAAGATACTCCTCTCCACCATGCTGCTCGGTACGGGAACTCGGATCGGGTGAAATTATTGATGCAGTTTGGGGCTGATGTCAATGCTATCAATAGTGATGGGAATACACCATTGCACGAAGTTTTCTTGGACGAATGGAGAGTTACGAAATTGGATTTAGTGAGTGAGCTTATAAAAAATGGAGCCAATGTCAACATTAGATCCAAATTAGGGAAATTGCCCATTGACTTGGCTCAAGAAAATTTAAATAATAAAGGTAAATTGTTCTTTGAAGACGGAATCATTCAACTGCTTGAAAGCACACAAAATCCAATCCAGCAAGGGTATGAATGAACGAAAGAATATTATAACAATACAAATTTATGTCAACACTTTAAATATTTTATTTCCCATTTTAATTATTATATAACTGTAATTCCATTTTTTTTTGTATAAATGAATAAATCTTTAATAGCGACAAATGCAAGTGATTCTAATTATGTTAAATTTTATGATGTATAACTTCTTCGGGTTTCTCTTTTTGAAGGTTGTTATTGCCAGTCAAAATTATGCAAACTGTTTTTTCAATTCCAGTTGTGAAATTCCATCGGTTTTTCATGCAATCAATTGGGTTCAAAACTAGTCCTGATTTTTACTTTACTTTGCGATCAACAAGAGCACCGCTTCATCATCATCATCATCACCATCGATTGACTCAACTTCTACTTCGTTATATTTCTACTTGTTACTCCTTTTACTGCGATGAATATTGTTTGTGTTTTTGGTTCAATTTATTTCAGCTCTGTGCCATAAAACGGAATCAGACCTTGTTTTGAAAGAACATTGTAATATTTCGTATCATAAATGTTACAAGCTGTTTTATGTTTCCTTCAATACAAGTGTTTGATGTTTGGATGGATTGTGCTATACTTGCTTTTTTATTGACAAAAAAACTTTCTATATACATTTATTTTGTCGGAAAACAGGTTGTGGTGGGACAGATCAAAAACGCAGTTCAATAATATGTCCATACTATTACGTAGGTTTTGTATTTTGCATTAACTTTCGTTTTAGCAAGTCAAGCAGCTGAAGCAGCCACTTGCAATATGTTTCACATTACGGTATTATGATGGCATGCATATTTAAAAAAACCACTGGTATTTAATGAATGAATTGAGTTTTTACAAATTAAAATTATTTACTGCACTTGACAGCTGTGGTTTTAAAAACATTTAATTTCTCTCAAACTTTGAGCGTTGGCATTTTCTCGAATTCTCAATATTCAGATTGCATAATGCGGTGGAATAATAATTTGATTGTGAAACTTGTTTGGGACCAAGATTGTGGCTTGTATGATTCGCATTTTCCGATTTTTAAATACAAATGTAGACTATATGCTTTGGATAAAAGCAGTCCCAAATAACCCCGTCCCAATATTCGTTCACATGTCATTACATAAGAAGACATTTCATGTAAAATCTGGCTTTATTGCTTACCATATGGGTAAAAATATATCGGCAATGATGGCACAAGGGAAGTGGGGTATGTCTGCATGTTTCAAGGAGAAGCGAAACTGCAGAAAAAAATGGTAAATGGGATGGAAGAAATCTTGACGTTCATTTGAGATAGAGAGATTGCAATGCTTTGCAAGTCCTCTCTGCTTTCATTGAGAATCAGCTTGCGTTTCTTTCATTCTTTCACACGTGGTGAAGATGATGATGATTATATGCCAGAGTCATGTTGGTCTCCTAAAACAAGCAATAAAACGTTGAACATTGCAAAAAACAATAAATGTCAGCTTTTATGTGGGCAGCTGGGGATATTCTGGATTTTAAATGGCAAATTTACACCCAAGCCTGACGATTTCTACAGCTTATGTTTTCTGCCTTGAATTTATATTCGTTTCCTTTGCTAAGAAACATATTTATGATGGCACAAAAAAACATTAAAAACTTTCATTGCACATTGGAGAACTGCAACAGCAACCAATGCTGCTGGAATGCATCGGTGATATAAGTAATTACAAATTAAAGGATGGAGTGATTGTACAAGTCAATTCCTATTGCAAAATCATGATTCATGCCAACCTAAAAAACAAATTTTATGCACTAGCATAAAAACAAAAGCCTTAAATGACTCGATTTATTGAAACTTGAAATAATTTAATACCTCTATCTCACTTACATAAATCAATCAAGCTGCATGTTGGTTACTTTCTCCGCTTTCCACAACATCTATGAAAATAAACTTCGTTTCCGAGCTTCACAAGAAGAAGGAAAACGCAAACTTGAACACAACCACACATCCCAACTAGGTTTCTTGGTAACCACTATTTATTGGTCAGAATTTAATAATCAATCTTTACAATAATTTGTTCGAAGTAGCAATACAATGTGGTATGGTGAATGTATTTTTTTAAATTCAAGTAATTACTGCTACTAATAAAGCTTCTGCCTTATCGTTAAATGTAATAAAATTTTGTATAAAACCCAGCGCAATATTAAAATGTAATACAGAAGGACCTTACAAAAATTAAATTGTAGTGCGATTACATTGTTTTCCGTACTTGTTAATACATGTTTAATACGACACGATATTTTTTAAGGTAAATAAGTAAACACAAATGTGAAGTCTTGGCTTGCACAAAAAACATCATATTAACACATATTTCAGAATCATTATAAACTTTTGTAGATGAAACTCGTGAACGCCGTTTTAATAAGCATCCTTACTAGTTATATCAACGTGTTTAGCCGTTCCATTTTGAATCTGACAGATGAAAATTAAACTACAAAGAACTTACATTTCACGAGACAATATGAGCTAATTCCAAAAGTATATCACCTGCTGTAAATGTTGGTAAAAACTAAAAACCAATTAGTCGTAGGCACAAAATATTTTATCCAATCATCTGAAGTTCCCGTGTTACCTTACTCAAGGAACCACATATTGGAAAGAATAATCTTACCGAGAAGCCGTAAGTCTTCTGTTTCCAACTAAACCAATCTTTGGGTAATTATCTGATAGATGCTACTGTCTTGAAAATCAATATTTAAAAAACCACCACTTTTAGTCTCTCCTATTTAATACTTATATAAGGAAAAGCAAGATAACTCTTTCTGAATCTCTTCAACAATATCTGTATACATTTGTCCGAGGGATTTTTTATTCATCTAGATTGTAGCTCGTTTCTATAAATCTTGACCGGTCGAACTTCAAAGGTATTGATTCAAAACACAGAACTATATTCGTCAGCAAATTTGTATTTTAAAATGGAAAACAATTCATTCAAACAGGAACACACTTCAAGAAACTGAAATTTTTATTGAAGCAAACTGAGCCGGGAAAACGAAAAAAGTTCATTTCTTATTTCTAATCTATTCTATTTCTATTCTATCTATTCTAATAGAATATTAATACCTCTGAACTGTAACAACGTTATTATAGATTAAAATACATATTTTTGCTTCAGCTGTTATGAATAAATATCATTGCTTGGTAACTTAATTTACCAAAACTTAGGTTTTCCTAAGTTATAATTAAATCTTTTCTAAACATACGTTAGTGTCAGTGACAATATTTAGAAAATGACATGACATGACAAAGAGACACAAGCATGGTCACAGCGACGGCGGATATCCGTGCATATAATTTATATTCACCCTGCTGCGGTTAAGGATCCAGTAAAATATTGACTATAGCTGCTGAAATCTCAACTGGCTCAAAACTTAATGTGAACTTGATGTTGCAACCAGATGCTCTGGATTATTGGGAGTCGTTGTTGGGTAATTAAACATTGTGCAGTACTAGGAAAAGTCTCAATCTTAAAGCATGTTGAAATACTAACTAATTCTGTTATATTGAAGGGTCTTATACATTTGTTTGACCATTTATTAAAATAACCGTTAACTGTTTCTCATTTCGGCATCTATAATAAGTTGGGAATAATGCCAGGAGCATGTTTTTTTTTGTAAAAAACTGAGACGGTTTGACACAAAAAAATATTTCTAACTTTCTGAAGCAAGAATGACTGTTAAAGAAAGACGAAGGGCAAAAATCTAGACTGGAAATTTTGAAATTTTCAGACTAAATTGACTAATTTTTCAGATTTTAAAGTAAAATTCAAGGAAACCTTATAAGATGATTTTGACCATTGTTTTAACCCAAAAACGAAACTTAACACAGGTAAATATCCAACTCATTGTTTATTTTCTGAAACGTAAATTTTCGTGACTCCTGAAAACAATTCTATGTTCAATCGGCTTCATTGAAATTGAATATTTTATTCTTAAAGCAGCTCAAACTAATTAAGTAAATCTACCAATGGCAACTTATTGAGTTACGAAATGGGATTCCTTAAAGAGTACTATTTATGAAAGTTCTAATTCAACCAAATTTTATGAATTTCTCTTAGTTGAACTAATAGTAAACATTTTTTTCTCTGTACGGGTACTTTTTCATCTGGACAATAGCTCCTTTCTATGAATCTTGACCGGTCGAACTTTGAAGCTACATTATTTCAAAATACAGTGAAGTAATGCTCAGCAAAAATAACTGTTCTTTAGGAATAACGCGTTTATTCCATGTCAGTTGCAGTTAAATAAAACAACACGTTATGGTTTTATCAGCATAAGTTCCCATGTTACATTACATTAAGAACTGAAGAATTGCCAAGACGTCATTTAGAAAATGTATCTACAACTTACTTTAACGTTGAGCAGTTTCCTATTTGGTTAATTCACACTGATAAGAATATTACTGTAATCTGTCGTACTTTCAGTACTTACTGATTAATTTATTACCCAGAACAGACTACTTCTGATAAAAAAACGTGACGTGGTTCTTACAGGAAATTACTTATTATGCTCTAAACTTCTGTTTCTGACGAAAGCATCGAAAATACTGATGAACTATTTAAAACAGGGAGCTTACTTCTGTATCGAAGCAAACCAAGAAAGAAACCGTCACTTGTTATGTTTTCCGTTATGCCGTTGTGATTTTTCCACCATAACGGCATAATTGTTTAAATACGATAGAACAATTCGATTCACTCATTCCCATCCGGCCATACATTTGGTTGGACGGGTTTATTGAACAATATGCTGACTACCAACCAGTGCAGCCAGGCTGAAATGTTTCAGCATTAAACCTAAATTGAAAAATACCGTAATTTTCCTAAACTCATCTATACTACCCTCCCCTTGAATATCCTTTCAATCATCTTCAGTGTTTATATTGTATACATTCCTCATTTCACTTCCTAATTTAATTCCATAATACAACCAGGGTAATGTGATATAATTATGTACGTGTGATTTCTCAAAAGTGTTGTATGAAAGCAACGATGAATATAGTTGTAGTTGAAACAAAAAACTGCTTCAAATTGGCATGTGAAAACTATAAAATACAATTACTGAATAGATTTTTTCCAGCCATTCAACACGTAAATCATTTAATTTAATTGCACATGAGGAATATTTTTTACGTTTTATCTCACATAAAGTATTTTCAGCTTGTACACAACCAATGTACAACTAAAAAGTTTGCTCTTCTCGTTTTACCCCCATCTCGTCTTAAAGTTTACAAATTCTGCGCCTACTTAGTCATGAACGAGAAACATTGTAACATGTCAAGTATTCCCGGACATTTGAAAGGCTATCTTGCACTACTCGGGAAAGTCCTCAAAAGCCAAAAACCGTTTATAATAGATAGATATTAGTGTTAGGTGGAACGTTGGACATTTCAACGAAACGTATTGAATGTCATTTACATCCTATTGTGAGTAGTTAACTACAGTTTATAAATTGGAAAGTCGTCTTACATTAGACATTTAGGAGAAAAATTATTATTTCAATCAATTATCACCAGTTTGTATTTTGAATTAAAACTTTGAGTGAAGTTGAAAAAATGTTTTCAGTGCCTTCTTTTATCAGGTTTTTGTTTTCCTATCATGTTTTGTGTTTTTGCATTATTCCCCCTATTTTAATTTGAGGACATGACAGAAAATTAAGGAGCATGAACAATTCTACAGATTATGAGAATGTAAAAAAAGCGCTGAAGTCTTGCTGAGGCTTACATTCTACTAAAAATTAATACATATTATGCAGTCAGTTTGGTCAGTCACCTTCAATTGCGTTGTATATTCCGTTTGGACTCCAACAAGCACCCGGACATTGCTGACGCTCGTCTTTGATGTTCAATTGCTGTCGTACATCTTCCTGTTATATTCATTTCAGGTGTCCGGATTTTGAGAGAAAATTTTTCGAAAACAGAGGAAAACAATCCTGCCAAAAATGAATAAATGACACATAATATCGCAAAACATGACGTTTTTAACGGAAAAATCATAATGCTGCATAATCTTGAATACCTTGTTCCCATTATTGAGCGTAATTAAAAAATGTTTCCTGATGATCAAGGACGGTAAAGCCTTGTGAACCGGTTCTCCGATAATGAAGATGTAGCATGTCGAAATGTGCCGAAATTCCTGGGGAAAACGGGAGAGATTCTTAGCAAACATTTAATACGTTTGTGGAAGTAAAACATGATTTTAAAATAAGCCACCACTTTACTTACTCAAAAGATATAACAAAAGGTTCTCTGCAGAGTTCAAATTCCGTATTATGATGAGTTCATGAAACACAGCAAGTTTTTAACACAAAAACTTTCACTTGGCAAAACAAAGTGGATTCTTCAGGTAATCAGAACCTTCAGGCTTTGCTGGCAATGACAAACTGAGCAAGAACAACGAACCTCAAAGAGGGTTATAATCGTAAATGTTTTCATGAGGAGTGAGTGTTGTGTCACCATCGTAAAAAAATATTAGAGAGGGATTAACATTGAAAATTTATGTCAAATAGAATATTACTCCAATGCTCGCGTCAGCATCCCCTTCCTTCGTATATTCCTTAGCATATCACCGACAATGAAAGCCTGAATTTTAATTAAATGTTTACTGCCAATTTTACTGCTTGCTTAGCAAAGCTTTTCTACTCCCTTTCTGTCGTAGAAAAGCCAACGTCAGCAAATTCAACTTCATGACAAAGCTACTCCTACTCGTAAAACATCATGGTTTACAGCTTGGGTTGATGAAGTGAAACACTTGCGATTCAAGGCTTTCTATTGTAAATGTACGCATTTTTACTGACACAAATAAAGCTTTGCTACACATATCAATGATGATGGAGAATAGAAAACAAACGAAGGAACAGAGTTTCTGCATAGTGGGGCAAATCAGTAACGTGGTGTAGTAATATTATGACCATGCAATTATTCAAGCCACACATGGTATTTGCAATTTATATGCATTTTTTTCAAGCCAAGTAACTACAAAATCAGTGTTTTGTTGGCCTCGTAAAGTAAGCAATAAAAAATTATACATTGCCAAAAAATATTGCAAGAAATGGAATATTATCGCTATTCCTTTATTCTCTTAAAGTAAAACGAGCTTGTATAATTTTTACACCGGAAAGAATACATCACCAAAGTTAGTTGAAAATACAAACAACAGTATTCTGGATTTCATTTCGTGCTTGACTGAAAATGAAAACTGGAGTGTGTTTTAATATTTTATGATTATTTAATTTTTGGATTCGCATTCCAAATTGAGATGAAATGGGCACTGATTGTAAACGGCAATTCATTATGCTGCCACTCATTTTAGTGTGTCAACACAGTGATGATAACGTTTTTAAAAATTTGGTTGTCAGTAAAATCGGAGACATTCAACGAACTTGAATATTTAAATCTCGACGCACTTCATTCATTTCTGCTTTCAACTCGCTCTGCATTGTATCTCAAAAGACAATAAATTATTTGAAATAAGTGAGATGTCGTTTTCTGTTGAAAACTGGTACAACCATCATGAACCCAGCATCTGTGCGAGTTGAGATAAATCTTACTTTTACTTTGTAGTACATTGAACATGATCTCACATAACTATATGTATTAATAGAACAATGTCAATCATAATTGGTCATAAAAACATTGAATTAAATTATCTACTGTCTATGCGATTTTAAACGAGTAATGGTTATTACGAATTTAATGTTTGCAGACCTAATAACATCAACCTCCTCTTATGTTTCATTCTATATCATATATTTATCCATTTCAAGTTTAAGAATAGACATCATCCTGCATAAAAGTGTGTCAACTTAAAACCATGCATATCCCTAGTTCATCAATATCAATGATTTTGATACTGTCTGTATCCATCTCTTCTTCCATATCGGGGGATGGGAAAAGGTAAACATATTTTTATTAAATTCAAATGGATAGTTAAATCTACAAGTCAACATATTATACATTCGTTTTCAGGGTTCTGTATCCCGATTTCTCCTGCCACCCCACTTTTAATGAAAATAGAGGTAGTTAGCAGGGCTAATTTAATAATTTTCATCTTTCACATCCGAATTTAAAACACTACTAACTACTTTTAGGCTCAGGTGACTCACCCACAAGCGGATCACTTCTTGTAGAAAGGCTTGAAAAGGAATGTGGTCACAACACAAATCCAAATGTAAAAATTTAACTAAACCCTATTCCAGTTTGCCCTATAAAACGATGTACCACTAAAGTATTACTGTCTAAATGATTGAATTACAGGGATGTAGCAAAGCATGTGTGTGGGAGAAATACAACGTACTTTTTAAAAGAAAGGGAAACTACGTTCGAAATCTGGGAGATGCCTTTGACGTCAGCATGGCTCTATCTAAACTCTTTAAGCCAAGCAGCCGAGATTATTTAAAGATTGTTAAACTTTTGAGTCAATGTCTTGATGTTTGTCAGTACCCACTTAAAATTAGCCCAAGTATTCTCTTTTTCTCTCTCCCAACAATGCATTGAACAAGATTTTGTATTGTTACAAACCAGTCAACATCCTCGACCCAAGCAAAACAGATCCTTGTGATAATGACGGATGGGAGTCTGTGTTTGAATGCCTTGAATCAGCTATTGGATGCATGCCAGTGAGCCGTGGTCAATTAATGGGGTGCTCCGACAATAACAAAACAGCCACGTGGAAAGTTAGATCTAAAAAATCCATCAATGCAACTGCTTACTGCTGTGGATATAGGATCATGCCATGCTACAAGGTAGTCTTCAAATATTTGAAGCTAGAATTAGGAAACTACTTTGTTCTCTCTCATTTTGTTTCTCAATTATGTTTTTTCTTTTAAACAGTATAACTACCTGGGTTCCGAGCAAAAAGTTTGTCAGGTGGAATCTAAAGAGCGAATAGAGAGTCTGAAGCAATGTTGTAAAAATGCAAAGTTGGTCAGCTATCTGCCACCCGACCCCAGGGAACATGATTCTGCGGCGTTAAAACCATGCTGAGCCGATTGAACATGTTAACGTTTGGGATTGTAACGGTAGAAAACTCATTAATTTGTAGGAATGAAGCTGTGAATACCAAATGGTGTTGATAAAATTGATGATTACCCTTGCACCTTCACTCATTCGTCTAAATTGTATCTGCTTTTGTAAATACTCTGCATCAAGCAAACAAACATTTTTAATAATATCAATAGGTCGGAATGGTTTACTTATCCTGCTTTTTGTCAATTCTACACTCTAATGATGTACATCCAACGCTTTGCGAATGCACGGTTGTGAGTGATCTAACCTGACCTAACCTGAGTGACCATTACACAAACGCTGAAGTGGTCATCTGAGCTTAGTTGAGTTAATTTCATGGAAGTTTTATGCAGATAGAATCAGGTCGGATCAAAAATTCAATAGTTTTTACTTTCTATTATTATTAGTAATAATTATTTATTGGACTACAGATTACGCAAGATAGTCTTTGCAAATTCATAATTTCATAGTTCATTCTAAAATAAAAGGAACTAGTAAATTGATCACGTCATTTGTCGTCATTTTTCAATCAAATATGAACAATCTCAAAATGGTGGTAAAATTGGTGAAAAACAAAATTACATTTGTTTCCTGATAACTGAAGAAATCGGGGATGGGAACTTGGAAACCAGCTTCTCAAATAGCTCGTCACTCACCTGTAATTTTACCAGAAAGTGAAATAACGCTAACATGAAACTGGCAAGGAATTCGAAGGTTTACTAAATTTTAGTCGACTTACCCCAGCTCCACAAGTCATATCCAATTTCAATAAATGAGGTAGTTCAAATATGTCACTTAAAACTGCATCTCCGCTATCAAAGATAACACCCAATTTCAAGCATTGTAGGTCTGCGAGAAATAGGTGAAAGTTAACAGTTATCTTCACATTTATCATTACCAAATATTTGTGTAACAAGGTAGATTATTTTTAAACAATAACAACCTTTTAAATTATCCAAATTTAGCGTTACATCATCAGTTAGCATGGTTTTGGAGCTATTGATTTCCAGCGAGATTAACTTGGACCAATTGTTGCAAACAGCTCTCAAAGTCTTTGTGCCAAAATGAGTTGAAATCTTGAGGCGATTCAAATTAGGCATCAGTTTTGCGAGCATCCTCACTTTCTTCTCGGTGTACAGTTCATCCTCACTCACGAACTCATGTAGGCTTGGCGCCACTATGGAGTAGTCCAATTTTTTAAAGTAGTTCCGTTCACACGGGTGGGGAATCAACGGTACATCCATATCTTCAATGGATTTGTGGGGACAACCTAAAAAAAAACTAAGTGTCAGTAATATACTAAAACAAACTTGTGATTTACCTAATTTTCATACAGACCTGTGTAAAAGTTCAAAAGATGAAGAATCCTCAAATTAGGCGTCAATTTCAGAAACATCAAGTTAGGAGCGATGGTCCCAGACAGTTGCAATTCAGTCAAAGCCTCCAGCAAGATCTCAAACGGAAAGCCGTGGAACGGAAATGCATGTGGAAATCTAGCCAGCTTTAGACTCTTGAGCGTTTTACAATACATCTGAAGAATGTTCCCTAGCGTTGACTCATCTGTCAATATTCCAACATCCAGAGTGAGGGACGTCAGTGGAAACTGAAGATTTTGGAGGTGGGCCAACGTAGTTGGTGGAAACTTGAGCAGGGCATTTGAGTACTCACTAAAAATCAGTCAATATTTATTATTATGAAGAAGCGGGTGGTAAGATTTTGAAGAGCTAACTTAAAAGTAAAAATTTTACACATTCAAAATGTCCAGTTTTTCCAGTGCCACAAGGTTAGCAGAGCCAACTTCTAACTGTCTCAATTTACGGATAGCTTTTAATATCACATCAAAAAAGTCGTGAGGATGTGGAGATTCATACGCAATACCCGCTTCGTCTTCGAATTCAATCCTGTCAAAGTAGATCTCCTGTTCGCAACAACCGAAATAAAAAGACCATTTAATGTTTTGAAACACTAATGCACTTATTATTGTAGGATTACCCTTTACCTTTAAATTCGGAAAATGAACGAGAAACTGCATCCAACTGATATTCATACATCCACCCGCAATTGGCGGACCAAAGAAGGTTTTTCTACTAAAATTACGCTCTTTTATTTGGAAACTCTTCAGATTTGGCTGAGTAGTAACCGACCTGAAGTCAAAGTCTTCATCATCCACCTGAAGCCATCTTCTCCCAATTCGGTACTTGTACGTATTCTCCGTCAATAACAGGACTTCCAGACTCGGTGTCAGCTCGACAAGTATCTTCTTGAGGACCTCTGGGTCAGCAAACTTTGAGCGGTGGATCTCCAAATATTTCATTTTTGGTCCAAAGTGAAACCAAAATGGTGACAACTCAACAACCCTCATGTTTGGATATGAACCACCGTCGATCCTGTACTTCTTAAATGGACGCTTCTCGAACTCAAATGGGTCTTCAGGGGTTTCTACCCATTCCAAAATCTCTTGAAATTGATGTTCCTCCTTTATCACGACGCAGAACTCACGCCGAAAACGAGGAAGAGACAGTTTCCACCATTCTCGAGAAACATGACGACAATCCTTCAAGATTTCCAATGGAGCCACCTCTAAAACTGTCTTTAGAATCTATAAAAAGTTAAAAACGTTCAATCAAACTTTACTCATTGTCAATTGTGTCACCAGTTTATAAACGAGATAACATATAATTTGGACACTTACCACTGGATTCAATAACAGATTAGCTAATTGGGGAGGTTCGGGACGATTTCCAACTTCCTCCATCATCTTATCACTCTGCTCTTGTTGCAAGCAATGTTTGACAATATTTAAATTAGCGTAATTCGGTGGAAGACGAAAATAAAGTCACAATTCTACAACGTACAAGACAGAACGGAATAGGTTTTACTTCTTGTTGTTGTCACAAAATAAAGTAAAACGTGATATCAAAAAATGAACGCTTTTGTACACTCCATCACTGCCTCTGTTTAGCTGAGAAATAATTCCTCTCCTTTGCATTTATGAACATGCATGAAAATGGTAAAGCGTAACTGACAAACAACGGATGTTGACAATGAGAGAATGAATATTTTGTGGAAAACTGATAACGATTGTGCTCAGAAGCTAATTCCTAACTCGAAGCTTTGCATAGTAGCTACGCCATAGCTTCTTCAGCCAGCTTGAACAAACTTGTACAAGTACAAATGATAGCTGATTTTTTGACTGAGTGTGACCACATTTCCTGCAGCTGTGAGATTACTGATGAAACCACATAGCAGAGCTTTGTGGAACGGAATTAGCTCTCATACAACTAACAAAATCTCACATTTTTTCAGAATGTGAAAAAGAAAAAAATTCTTTGAAGTCAATGCTGTCTGTTTAGCTCATCAATGATATTACTTCACATTTAAAATTAATTTTAAAGCAAGTTATGTAGTAAAATTATGGCGCATATTCCTCATAAAATATGCCCATTTTATTAATAACCTGCAAACTTGTACACTTGAATGAAATTGAAGAAACAAGAATAGTCAGCAAGTTAACATGAATTCCGCCCGTTCTCCTCTTTTGCTTATCGGATTGAAAAAATTGGTAAACAACTCAGCTTTCTGAAGATATTGATTTCATTCATTGCAGTAGCAAATAAGATGAGAGGGATTCCATTCCATTCATTCAGCTTAGATATAAACCTGGCAACTCGATGTAGCAATGTACCTTTAGGATATAATTTTATGTAATTTATAACCATGTGTCAAAGGTCATTGTGAAGATGTTTTTGAAACCTTATAGCTACTATCTGCAACCGATGTACTTAATGACAAAATGATTGACTTTTGACCCGATTCTGATTTTTGTGTAAGCCTTTCGCTTTTGTAATCCGTTATTAAATAGCTTTTGATTGACGTACTGTTTTTCATGTTCTCATTCGAAAAAAATTAATACATTAAGTCCAGATATTATGCAACACAACTGTGTTGAAAAATATACATATTCAAATATGATAGCTTCTCTACAGCATTACTCAAGCAGGAGGAATCCAACCTGCAAATACATTTTTGAGCCTCAAGCCCATGCTCATGATTGAGTATCCTCGTTTGTAGTTGCAGCCAGAGTAGTTCCCATCTTGAATAATAATGAGCATCATCATCATTTCTTGAGTGAGCGTGAAGATTCCAGTACTTCACTTTCTTTAGCTCTCCAAAGTGCATAAAATGAGTAACTACAAGCTCCATCTCTTCCATTCCCATAATACATTCCACCCGGGGAGAATCCGTTGAAGACTGGATTGCCTGTGACTTCGTTTGACTACGCGTTTAGGAATGAATGTAAAGCCCTTGTCACCTTACAAATCATGGCAAACAATGGAGAGCAAAGCCCGAAAATTTGGATTGGGAGTGAAAAAATAGAGATGGATGAAAACCATATTTGGATTATATTATTGTGTTGATGGAATGAAGGGCACTCTCTGGAGTCGGACGAAATTTAGAGTTGGAGGGACTCAAAGTTCAAAAACGAGAAACTCCAGTTTCTAATTGCTTAATGAAAATTTTTATAAACTGATTTATTCCCTCATATTCATCGTTTCACTGAAAATGGAAGGGCTTGGGTTTGCTTATGCAACGAGAGACAAAGATTCCGTTTTTCATGCACATTGGCTGTACCCCTTAGCAAGCACACACCAAACAAATCTATCCGCACCGCATCATTTCCCAGCATTTTTCAAGTAAAATCTATTGTTGTGCTATGGAGTACTTCCTGAGTGTTTACATGCCCCTCAGCCGAGTGAGATTATGATGAGATGAAACTTTTGATGCGGAACTCCCACTAAATACTACTTGGATGAAAACAAAATCGGTTATTGTAGTAATAAAAAAGTACCCTTTATTAAAATTCAGCAAGATGTATTTGTACTTTTGGAGTAGTCAGTCTATTATAATCATGAGTTTCTGTCTTCTCATTTTTGATCAATTTCAGTTTTCACCTTCAATTGCTATTAAACTTTACAGAATACAAAACGCAATGTTTGCAATTTCATGTTAAAAGACGAATGAGGAGCTAAAATTATGAATCACATTGGATTCCGGATAACTGATGAAAACGGGGGTTGGAACTTGGAAACCAGCTTCTCAAATAGCTCGTCACTCACCTGTAATTTTAACAGAAAGTCAAATCACGTTAACATGAAACTGACAAGGAATTCGAAGGTTTACTAATTTTTAGTCGACTTACCCCAGCTCCACAAGTTATATCCGTCGAGTCGACAGTCCTAAAAGATTTCTACTTGAGTCACCTCTAAAAGCAAAGTTAAAAACATTCAATGAAACTTTATTCATTGTTAATTGTATCGCAAGCTTACAATTTCCAATAATGAACTTTTAACACGTTACGAGCTAACATAGAATTTGGACATGTACCACTGGATTCAATAACAGATTTGCTAATTGGGGAGCTTCAAGACCATTTCTAACTTCCTCCATCATTTCATTAGTCCCTCTGACCTTGTTAGTAATGGTTGACAATATTAAAATAATCGTATATTCTAATTCAATGGAACATGAAAATAAAGTCACAATTCATCTTCTGCGACACATAAAGGAATTGACTTTAATCCTTAATTTTAATATCTAATGCATAGTTATAATCAGCGCTGCAGTAGCCACTGATCAATATATCACTAGTCATGCTGGCAATTCGAAACCTTAATCTAACTTTTGAACTTTTATAAGCAAAACAAATATAATCAGACCGCAGTAAACACTATTATCTATTAATTGGCGAAATTAGAATTTCAAATGATAAGCAGTATGTAGTTATTGGGGAAGATATTATGTATATTTTTAGTTATTTTGACCAGTGAAGATATATATACATATATATATGTATTTTACATATTGGAAAAAAATATAATTATTTTTTTATTTTTTTAAAAGTGATCAAGTCTTGAATTGGGGAAGTATATTTTCTCAAGAAGGGTTTTTTTAATTGTTTTATGGGGCTACTATTATTGTCCCTGGCAGTTTTGCCAAAAAGACATTTTTTGAAAGACATCCTTCCATTAAAATCTTTCGAAAAAAATGGAAGGACTTCGAGCACTACTTACCTCACTTCAGCTAAATAT
>JAQGAP010001687.1:0-18544 GCA_034697805.1 Orchesella bifasciata
GATGGAATCTCAGCGTAACCACTGATTCGCGTTATTTTTCTTCTTACTATTTTTTATTTCTTCTAGTATATGGATTTTCTGGCTATTAATTTTGCGGGACTCCGACTTTATAGCTCAGCCTGATGACGAGTGCACTACCTACTTTTTTTGCGATTCGATTTTAGTGATCCATAATACAGTTTTATGCTAAACAATTTAAATGGGCTGGTTTACAGGAAGAAATAACATTAGTAGATGTTACATTAACACCCTTTAAATGTTTATGAAGCAAAACCTGTCTGCATCAATACCTCAGTAATTTCTTTTGACTTCGACACTAAAAAAACTTGATGTCTCGAATGACTATTTTTTATCATGGAATATGGAAGCCTGCTCAATTTTAGCTAAAACACAGCTGGCGGCATATTGGGGTAAGTTGAGACAACGGTTCTTGGGCTACCTGAATGGCAAACGAGGGACCACGATTTACTCGTCCAAATATTGACGGATTGAGCTGAAATTTTGTATGAAGACATTTTAACGGATTCCCCAGGGGGCTTTTTTGCCCGTTTTTCAAAATAAAAGTTTGGCGCCAAATTACAAATGTCGAATTTTTATATTTTCAAGTGAGCCAGTGGACCAATACGGATTCGTAAATCATATTAACACCTTAGTATTTTAAATATAAAAGTTTTTGAAAAATGTGACCTTCGATGTGGGGCCACATAAAGTGCCACCATGGTGTGCATGAAACATCAAATTGTGTTCCTGCAGTATCATGCGGCAATGCTTTGGAAGTCTAACGCAAACAGAACCATGCAATTTGCACTATTAGACTCGAAGATATGGAACTTTAAAAATTATCAATCCTGGAAGTCGAGTTGGACCACTTTGAAATAAATGTGTTTAAGATCCCCAAATCTATGCTTTTCATTATCCTGTTATTGATAAACATCTAAAATCCCTTTTGAACGGTTTTTGAACTATTTTTTGTTATCTCGTTTTAATCGGACAAAATAATCTTGCAAAAATCTTTTTGACTTCGGTATCCTGTTTCCATGGTTCATAAACAGGATGCAGTATCGAATTTTGGCTACCGAGAAGCAGGAATATGATTTTGAAATCAATTTGAAATACTCTTCTACCAAAACGACAAAATTATGAAGAGTACGCTAAAGTACGATCTATGTATAATCCCCAGAATACTGTAAATGCTAAAAAATAGTTTTTGCCAATAATGCTGATTCCTATTATACCAATGTTTTCGATTTCAATGAGAATAGTTTCATGTTTTGTGTTAATCGGTTCTCTCTTTTCACTTGATGGTAAGATAATTTAAATGGCTATTTTAGATTTGAGTTTAAAACTTAAAACTATTCTTATTTACTCATCTCAGCCAACAAACCGTATGCCAAGAAAGCTTTATTGAAGCATTTGCTTGTTTGTAACCAGCTCCAGTAAATACTTCTTGCAGTGCAATAATTTAAAATGAGCTAATTGAAATCGAGTGCATGTAAAATAACAAAATGTAATTTAACTAGATTAAGTTATTAAATAATAGCGAATAATAAGGTGTATTGTGAGTGTAATGACAATATTTCACTTTCCTAACGGTTTGGCTCATGTAAATAAAATGTTCATTGCTAAAGTAAACTGATTCTGACGTGATTGATGTTGGGCATTTGGATAAAATACAATCGTTGCTAAAAAGAGGAGAAATTCCAATTTTTGTCAGTTTCAAAATGAATAGCAAATAAAACGAAAAAAAATCAACATTGCTTTAACATGTGTGAAGGTATAATTTATGTAAAAAGGGTTGGATGTAAAATCAGCATTGCTCCAAATCTATCTAAAATATTGAAAATTATATGAATATGCATTGAGGAGAAAAAAGATGTATACTTTGTTAGCAGAGCTTGAATCGGTATATTTTGAAGGTAAAGTGCAGCGGTAATAGGTATTTTCGGATTTTGTTTAAGGTAAAAGGTAGCAGTAACGGATTTTTTATTTTTTATGCGGTAACTGGTATCTTATAATTATGATGTGGTAACCAGTAGCGGTAAAAGGTAATTTTCCATGTGCGTTTATTGCGCCTTTGAAGGATATTTGATGAAAACAAGAATAAATTTTGCATAAACTGCTACCTTTTTACATTAAAATGTCAAAACTATACATTTTGAACATAAAAATTGTCAGTTTTTTTAGATTGGAATATAGACAAAGTAGAATTTTCCCACAGAAACCGGTAGCGGCAGTCGGTATTTTTAAATTTTTATTTGGTTACCGGTAGCAGCAAAAGGTAATACCGATACGTCATTACCAAATTACCGCAAATAATACCAAGGTATCCAAGCTCTGTTTGATGGTTGCTCGTATGATGCAAAATGATAGAAAATACAATGCAAAATTGCTTCAAAATCTGAATTTTTTAACCAAATAAATATTAAAGAAATTTTTTTAACCAGATGATTATTAATGAAATTTTTTTCACACTAAGAAAAATTATAACACAAATTGCGAGCTGTTAAAATAAAAAATTATGATAGACAAAACTGCAAATTGGCCCCACTAATTTTGAAGATGAATGATTACAAATTACAGATTACAAACCGAAAATATTCATGTTAAACCCGAACAAAGAAACTTGTTGTTTGCTACGAATGCAGCATGAGCTTCAAGACAGTCAGTCATATGTTTTCCTTCAGCATTAACTCCAGAACCGACACCAAAGGTTGACTTCAGTTTGATATTTGTCTCGGCTAAGGCTGTATGGTTATTTTCATTGCTTAAAAACAGCAAACCTTTTAAGTTGTCCCGAATTTCATCAATTCTCACCACTTCATCGCCCAGCTTGCCGGTCACTCGGAACTGAATACGGTATTCTATTTCAAAATCTTTGGCAATTTCCACGAAAGAGTTGATCTCGTATTTTGTGCAAGGTGGGACATTAATCTTTTTCTGAAAACGGAATGTTTTATTACTTTGTAAGATGAATTTAACTGTCTCATTCACGATTTGTCGATTTTGAAATATTTCAGGTAGTTCGCTCTTGAGCTCTTTCCATGAATTTGTTATAAATTGAAGAGGTGTTCCAAAGTCTATCTCAATCGAAACAGAATTCATTCGATTGAGCTCCTCGGAAAACTCAAATTGCCTCGTTTCCACAATTTGTGTTGTGCGTTCAAAACTGTCTTCCTGAGGGGCAGTTCCATTGTTGATGAATGTTTGTTTATAAGTTACTGGAACATGATGAATGAAATCTTCCAAATTGGACATATTAGTTAGTGGCTGAATTTTGAAGATACTTGCTGACATTTTGAGAAACTTTGGCCTACACTCGCCAATAGGTGTAACTATCTCACTGATATCTGTGTCACCGCCAAAATAAAACTGCAGTTTTGCAGTAGACTCGGCAATCAGAGTATATTCATCAGAAATATTTGTGTGTACAAAACCTGTCAAGTTTTGTTGAATATCCTCAGCTTTTAAGTTTTCGAAGCCTCGTTGGCCAGTAACGCTTAGAATTATGCGGTAGTCCATTTCAGCAGTGTTAACCATATATCCAACTGAGCTGACATCAAGTTTTGTGCAGAGGGGTGCAATTACATTCTTCCTAATTCGCATCTCTCTTTCGTTTGTGACAGTTACCTTTATTGGTTCAGTCAAGTTTGAGTTAGTAAGGGATTGAAGAACAGACGCTAAACTGTTAACTATCTGGTTCTGCAAGCTTGTCTGGGAATACAAGCTGGAGTTTCCGGGAGTAATGAATTCTATAGTGCTTCCCAATCGAATAGAGGACATTTGACGGAGATCGCCGGACAACTGAATTTCTGCGGTCTCTGAAATATTTTTTGAGGCTTCATAACTATATTCAAGAGGAATTGGGCTGTTGTTGTCAAATGTTTTGGATTCGGCGAGATTGAATAACGTCTTGATGACTTCACTGCTGGTGTTATCTGATACGGGTTCAATTTTTAATATTTCGGCTGTGATTTTGAATCTGAAAACCCAAAACATTTAAATAATTACACAAAATCGATGTGACTCCAAATGCTACTGTTTCTAAGGCTTACCGATGAGAACAATGGCTGGGAATTTCACGGGGACGGACAGAGCGCATTGAGGAAAGGCTACGGTGTGTATATCTTCTGGGATTGGGGATGCTACGAGATTTACCACGACAGTTTAAATCCGCATAGAATGTAAAATAGTTCCCATAAGTATGGATCGACTGGGTGGTAAAATCAAAGGACGACAAGTTTGTGCACGAACAGATATCACGAAGTTCTACTACTTGTCCATTTCCATTATCTTCAGCGTAGTAGTCTAAATTTACTTCAGGGCCTTTCTCCAAATCCGTGCAATCCCGGAAGGATTGCCTTCTGCTTCCCAGACTGCTTTCATCGGATCTAAATACAATGTCCAATGTTCTGCTGGCTTTGATATTTTTAATGCAGGCGTAGTTTTCAAACACTACAATGCACCCAGCAGACTTTATTGACCAGAAGTTCGTTGCCCCGGACGTAATGTTCTTACAATCCGTTGAAGTCTGTAGCTCGTACATTCTACCTAAAAATAATACATTTTCAATGAGTTTGAAAACGGGAAATAAGTGGTTTTAAGTTTATTATCAGCCGACGTTTCAAAATTTCAACGAATTTTTTCATCAGGGCAATAGAAAATACTTGAAATCTGACTAACATTAACATAAAATTTCACATGAAAGAGGAATTTTCAATAATTGAAGATGATAACATAATATTTCAATCTCTATGGTGGTTTGCATTTTGGTAGTAGCAGATCAGTCCAAATTGGGTTGAATTTCCATCCAGAGTCCTTGTTCATAGTAATGGGGGTTCGTCGTATGTAAATGCTCTCCTTCATTTTGCGACGGTAGTAATTAGTTTCCTTTTCAATTAATTCAACTTTGGAGAAATCAATCCTATGATTTTTTGTCAAGGCATGATTCGCAACTCCAGAGTCCGCTGTGTTGAAGGTAATAAGGTTGTGCTTATGTTCATCCGCTCTAGTTTTGATATCTCGACAGGTTTCACCGATATACACCGCTGGACAATCTTCGCATGGAATCTTGTAGATACCCGTTGTCTCTGTGAAATTCTTATCCTTCACATTAGTTAAAGAAAAAGAAAGTCTATTTACAGGGTAATAACCGATTTCTAGTTCGGTGTTTTTTCTGAAAAATCTTGCTACTCTATCTGTGGCATTTCCATAATACGGGAGGATGGCTCTCGGAACCTCCTCAGTTTTTTGTTTTTTGGTACAGGAGGATGAAGGGGAGCTGTGATGTTCTATCCGCTTCAGGATAAATTCTTTGGGATAACCATTTTCCAGTAATTGTTTTGTTATAAGCTGTAGTTCATCGTTCAGGTGAAATTCATCACATATTCTTAAAGCTCGAGTAACCAGGCTATCCACAACTGATATTTTGTGTGCTGTCGGATGAAATGACGAGAAGTGGAGGTATCTATTAGTGTGCGTTGGTTTTCTGTATACCTTGTGACCAAGTTGATTGTTAGGCTGTCTATATACATACACATCAAGGAAGGGGAGTCCAGGTTTGCTGTCAGGTTCTTGTTCTAACGTAAACTGTATTGAACTGTTAAAATTGTTGAGAGAATCTAATACATGATTAACATAACGTTCAGGAATGATAGCAAATATATCATCCACATAGCGTATCCAGAATTTGATGTGAGCATTTTTCTCAACAGCATTCTCTTCTATCCATTCCATGCATAAATCCGCGATGACTGGGCTTAATGGGGATCCCATTGGGGTTCCATGTTGTTGTTTGTATGTTTTATTTCGAAAACGGAAATAAGTAGCATCCAGACAAATGGTTATTAGTTCGACTAGTTCATCAATGTTGAATTTGGTACGTGATGTCCACGTATCATTTTTGAGAAGTCGTCCACGAATGTAGTTAATTGTTTCTTTGATTGGAACACGAGTAAATAGAGAGACCACATCGAAAGAAACCAACCTATGGTTTTTGGGAACATGTAAAGTTTTTATCTTCTGAACGAATTCATAAGAATTTTGGACTCTTCTTCCACATGGATTTATGATGGACTTCAGGGTATGATTCAGATGGCTTGCAAGATCATATGTAACGGAATTTTGGAAATCCACAACAGGTCTAATAGGCACACCTTCTTTGTGAGTTTTTGGAAAACCGTAGAATCTTAGTGTGAATGTATGTACAGGAACAAACTGGCGGATGAAATGTTGCTTGAATTTTTGATCCATGTTTTCTCTCACAGTTACTTTTTCAATCACAGTACGGATGGACTTTTTAATATCTAGCGTAGGTTCCTGTTTGACTTCAAGGTAATCCGATGTTCCCAAAAGATTCAGACTTTTCTGTTCATAATCATCCTTTTCAAGAATAACGGTGGAGTTTCCCTTATCTGATTTAATAATTACGATGTTTTTCTTGGATTGCATGCGTTGTATTGTAGACTTTATCCATTCCATTCTTTGAAGCTGAATAGTTGGTGGCTTATATTTCTCAATTATATCATGTACTCCGGCCCTGAGTAAATTGCCTTCATCTTCATCTAATTTTGCTTTTTGAATAGCTGATTCTGTGGCTTGGATAAGGTCTATAGTACCATTCATGTTTAATTTACATGGAGGACAGAAATTTAGACCAAGTTTCAGCAGGATTTCTTCATTATTAACAAAAGTTTGAGTGCTGAGATTTGTGACTGTGTTTTGTACAGTGTTGAGATGATGTTCCTGGGAATTTGTTTCAGCTTCCATGATCAACGTATCCAGTTTGCTGATTTGAATCTGCTTGATGCTTCTCATAAATGTTGATTCAAGAGTGCTCATCAGATCCATGATTTGCGCGATGAGATCACAATAATTAGATGAGAGAATGTTGAGTTTTTGCTCTAATTCATGTTGGAGGTGGTGGAGTATGCGAAAATTAACGTGAACCATTTCCTTTGTGATTTTCTTTGAACAATCATGCAGGAATCGAGCAATCTTCTTCTCTTTTTCACAAGGATGATGCAATTGAAGACCTTTGGGCACCACTTCATATTTGTTGCAGTTCTTGAGATATTGCATAACATGTGTCTTGTTATGTGCAAACAGTGTATACTTTCCCAATGAGCAGCGCAGAATAACTATTAAATGTGGAGGAGAAAGCAAAGTACCATCCGTTTTTACTCTAAAAGACAGCAAGAATAGTTCAGCGTTAGTCTTCGTGAATAACTGGACGAGATTTCAGTTGAGCTCCAGCTTCTCAGATGAAATGTGCTTCACTTCTCTGTGTTTTTATCTCTGTAACACACATTTGGAACTAGATCCATTTGCCTAGTGTTGTGTGTAATACACTTTTCAGCGCTTCGTTGATATTTTTTAAGAAAAATACTAAATTTTTGCACTGCTGTTCAATTACTGGAAATATATATCACAAGAAAAGTATTTCATTTTAACGTGTACATTTCAACGTGTTTTCTTGAAAACAAATAAAAATATTATAACTGTTTCCAAATTTGGGTGAATTAAATGGTACAATCTTTCATTCATTTTGCAAACCCAACAGTACAAATAAAGCTAGTTAGATTCTGGTAAACTGTGGACTGTTAATCATTTAAACTTCCAGAATGGAAGCCGATGTTCGTATAAATGTTAGTTAGTTAAGTAACTCAGCTACGGACACATATCTTGACCCCTTTACGAACTCAAACTTGATGGAGCCATCATCGCAAAAACGGCTTCCAATTGATATGTAATTTAATGATGGACACAAGCTAGATATTATCTGTTGATGATGGTCTTGGCTATTGGAAATCTGTATGCATTTTATTCCCTAATGAGGTAAATCAAAATGTGTATTCGGGCATACCATATATTAAAGCATTGGAAACAAAGTTTGATGAAGATACTGATAGTTGTCATACATCAGTCATGTTCGCAAGTTTTGCAAACTTGGAGGAAATCAGAAACTTTAAAGACACAAATTCGTAACTATGTATGTCTAACTAACTAATTTAATTTCGCCGTTTTTGCTAGTTTATTAGCCATAGCTGTATGAAAATCTTATTATGTAACCGACCTACTGCAAACTTATAACGTTGGAAGGGGTTTCAGTGACCTTGAACAATATCTGTGGCATGCATAATATTGGCAGATTGATAGATAGAGATCACTGTTATTCACAGAAAGCATCATCCCTTTTCCTTGTTTCATCAATACATTTCAATTTACGTTCATATGAAACTGTGATGCATTATTTGTATTCGTGTACCTTATATTTGCCAACCGTTCTTTTCAATAATTCTGTGAAGGATGAAAAACGTTATTGTTTACATTATGACGCTGGAATCCTTTAAAGAATTCCTTGACAATGGACACTGTCACGTGTTCTGTTATGAATTATTCTTGAAGTGCCGCTGGAACAAAAACAATAAGCTTTATGGTGGCCAACACTAATGTGACTCACGAATTTGAGTTCGTATTGTATTTTGCATTTCAGTTTCTGCGTCTTCACATTTATAAAACTTTAAGAAAGAGTGTTTGCCCTAGTTTTTGAATTCTTCTACAAACAATCACAAACTAGGCATTCTGAATGCTGTTTGCATTGAAAATAAGTATTTTAAGTACACAATATTACGCAACAAGGTATATTGTTTTCATTTCGAATCATCACAATATTTCGGGATGTTTCTATTGGACTTTGGGCGTCCTACATAGTAGCCTAGTTTAATGTCATTAATTTTAATCAGTACACGTTTGTGAATTTTATTGGTAGTGCTGTTTCATGCATTAAAATCAAGTAAGACTTTGCATTCAAAGAAACTCACGTTCTTTCAGTTCAGTGTTATTTACAGTACGCGTGTTTCCTTTCTCATTCACATCGATATAAATAATGTACTATTCAGTTGGTGTAATAAAAACACTATCAGCTTCATGTGAATCCCAGTACTGACGTACAAGATGAATCCTTACAGAGGAATACATTAAGCAAAAATAGAAACAATTGAGAGCAGTGAACCATTTGAAAGTGGATTATATTTATGCATACAAGTATTCAGACCCAAGTATTATATTTATCTTTATTACAAGTTGGGAAAATATTTTGTATTTAAACACGATTTCGTATTTAATATGAATTTATTACATAAAACATTCCTCCGCGTAATATTTTGCTTCGTAATATTTACAAATAACGCATCTGTATCATTTAAATATATAAATACGATAAAACAGACAGTCCTGTAAATTTATGTTCGTCAGTAAATGAAGAGTCGTATCATAACCAACTAATCGTCACCTTCAACTTTGCGCTACTTCTCGTTTTATCAGTCTTTTTATAAGACATCATGGACAATTTTAACATTTTCTTTTATAGCCAGCGCAAAGCTGAGCCGAATTTCGTAAAATTGGTTCCTACCAAGTCATTTCACATTCTAGTACACTGTTATTTTATACTTCATCGGATGGAAAACACCTAATCAGTTCGATTTTTTTTCTTTTCAATAAAGGGATTATAAGATAATATCAACTTTCACATATTTACGGGCCGCGATTTTTTATTAGTTTTCTGGTTTCCTTCAAGTCATATATTGTATTCAATTTGAACCAAGTCAACTGTACAAAAGCCAACTTTGTTGCAATATTTAAAGCCAAACTTTGTGTGCAAACTTACGCTTTAATGTTGTTGTGAATTGTGCGCGACTTTAACAAATGATAAAAGCTTCCTTTCTGCGTCACAGTTTTTATAAGCTACCATGAAGCTAACGTGTTTGATATTCTATTAAGTAAAAAAATACAATAGATGCACCCATTTCTAAAGAAAAATGAAAAAGTAAATTTATTTGAGAAATTCTATTTTTGACTTTAAATTTAAGTCAGTCCCAAAATGAATTAAGTTCACCCTGCTATAAAAGCTCATGTTGCGCATTTTAAGTAAATCCTTATTAGTATTCCAATAGCGTTCATGTTTAAACGTGTTCTACCTTACCGTTCTTTTGGATTGAAGGGAATGAAACAGAACATAATTTGGTGGTGGCTGGAGCTCCATTTATTATTGCAATCACGTTTGAATTGTTGTTGTTGGAATATACTTCACCGACTATTACAATGCTGTATTCGTGAGGACTCCTATGAACATTTGAATTTATAGAATAATTAAGCATATTTGCAGCAATACCAACATTGTTCTGCTTACTAAAATTGGTTTGAGGAGGGACAGGCTCTTTATTTGGAACATTTTTATTCTTGGAGTTTGTGCCAGTCCTCGTTGTGAGCTGTCTTGTGAGTAGCGATGAATTTCCAGAAATACCCGGTGATATTTTCATTCTTTTGTTAAAAGTGTTCGCATTCGTAGTTTGGGATAAACGCTCATTCTTTAAACTTTTGCCAGTTGTGACCTTTGCGTAGGAGCAAATCCGGCAGCGGCACAGCGTTACAAAATATTCCCTGTATCTCGCAGTGAAGAAGATGTAGATAAAAGGATTGTATGCGATAGAAGACTTCGCCAAAACAACTGGAATCGGAGTAGCCCACATTGGGAGCATCACTTCACCCCGGAAACTTGCCCAAAGCGACACGACGGAGTATGGAGCCCAGCCAACGATAAATCCCAGGGACACCAGTCTGCTTATCTGTATTTAAATAAAATTAAAAGAAACATGTTGATAATAAATTACTTTTATAATTTTTCCTAATATAAAAATAATCATATGGGAAGAACTCAGGTGTGCCTTCTACAATTTTATATACTATACTAAATACATAATTGTTTAAAAACCAATTTACTTACCCAGGTAAGTTGAGTATCAGTTACGTTCCTTTTCTTGACTCCATTATTTCTCACCGCAGCATCAGATTTCCTCACCAACAGGATGATTTGACAATAGCAAAATATGATGAGTAGTAACGGCAATAACACACAGAACATGGTCACCAGTATTAGGTAAATTCGGCTTGCTGAAATAAAAATATAACGATAGCAAATTTACACAAGTCTCCACTTTCAATATTAAATTTCAAGAAATTAACTAAAAATGATCAATTGGCAGAATGTACATTTCTAGTTTTAGTTTAATCACTGAAATGATGAAAGGGTTGAAAATAACTGGAGGCATGTATTTTCATATAATGACTTATCGTTAGTTGGCACAAGCTACTTTCATATGCCAGTTTCCTTCCAGCTGGGTAAAACAGTTAACAAAGATTTTTATGCAAATAACATAAACATCCTCTAATGAATTGATTACGCAAACCCAACCTTTGTAGATTTTTACTAGAATACCAAACTGCCTGTTGATAAACTGGTATATTGGTATTGATCTTTCATTTTTTTCTTAATGTGCTTTCAATTTACTTTCTTTCACAATGTCTGGTTGTAGAAGCAGTTTAGCAATGACGAAGCATTTGTCGACTCTTTATTGTGAACCCAAACTAATTACAGCTCTTACATTATTGCTTTCCTATTCACACGTTCTGTGAGAAGTTTGTCCATCGCAAACTACAAATCTTAGCTAATGAACTATTTTCTGAACTAGGCAACATTTCATGTTTCATTATTCAAGCAACGTACCATTATCTCTGGCAACCCAGTTCAGTGTGCATGAGAGTCCGTACGGTTCAGGTCCATAGCTTCCGAATCCGATGAGAGGAGGAACAGCCCAAAGGAAAGCAAAGATGTATCCCCATGCTATCGCTTTGTGGGATGTCCAACAAGTTATTTTATTCCCTGTTGTGAAATTAAACACACATCTTGAATGTTTCTTTGGTTAACAACTATTTCTCTAGTTCTACCAATACTGCATCACCCCAAATATATAAATTAATTTCAGCAGGAAAGGTTATACTTGGAATGTCGGAAATGGAAGGAATAACAATCTATAAAAAGAAACCTTTCTTAAATGCCAAGTTAGCAATACGAGACAAACAATTTGGAGAATCAGGTTTGAAAACAGAGAGTAATATATGAGAGTTCTAGCTATTCAATCAGGTGAAGTTGTGGGGCAAACAACATATTATGGTAAATATTGAGGGATTAGAACGGAGGGAAAAGCACTCAAGAAACGCGGAGCGAGCAGCTTCCAAAAGATCTTGAGGAAACAACGAAATTATGAAATTGTTCATTGTGTTCCCAGGTGTTGCATTCTAATGAGAATACCGCTTTTCAAATATTCAAAACAAGAAGCTCAACTACAGAATATTTGTGACACAAAAGCAACATAAAAAAATATAATACAAACCTCTGACAGGAGTACATGTTTTCCAGTAGCGAATTAGAGCAATGGCCGTGATTGTAAAGATGCTTGCTAGTTCAAGGAAGTAGGAGATAAATGCATACACGGTGCATCCTATGTATTCCATCACCAAGTTTAAGATTTTCCACAAAAAAGAAGAAAGCTTGAGCATTATTTCCACCACATAGAAAGTAAGCTTATAGGCATATTATGGTTTAGAAACAAACCTAAATCTCCAAAATCCCATCGATGCTTAAAGCTCGAAATAATCGTGAGTGGATAGCTGGAAAAGTATAGCAGGATGTCCACAATGCCCAGATTTAGCAGGAGTATTTCTACAGGAGTGAGTCGGCAACGTCGACAATGAAACACACAGAGGATGGATCCATTCCACACCAGAGAAACAAGACCTACAAGTTGACAAAAAAAAGATGAATGTTGTCAGCACATTAATTTGTACATACCAGTTGGATTACCATCTTGTCAGGGATGAGTGGCAGTTTTTTTTATAATTTCCAATGCTTCATTACTAGTACACATCCTAGAGTATCAGTCACATTGTTCCCCGCGTGGTTTTTTGTCGATTTTCAATTGCGTAATTCATATTCATCTTCACATTTCGACTCAGTTACAATCCGTGCTAGGATTGCACCATCATTTTTAGCCTCTGTGGCCTGTGGACAAAGCTCCTGCCTCAATCCAGCTTGAAAATATGGATTTGTTTGAATGATATTTAATTCCCATCAAAAACTTTTGCATTAAATTTTCAACTTTTTCATCTTCTGTTTTGTAGCATTCAGTATTTCAAATATCCATCCTCCATTTATTTAATGAAAACCTTTTAAATTCGAAGTAAGGAGGCAACACCAACCAGCTCAACTAACTCACCTCCTCTTCCTTGTATTTTTCTCGAAAAGACTAAACTTTCTTCGGCTCAACGAGATTGTTCTTCGCCGTTTGCGTCTAAACCTTTTTTGTGGATTATAAAATAACTGCAATTTTCTGGAATTCATAAATTCAGTTTGGTTTCATATCAAGACAGAGAACTCTTCTGTTTCAGATAAAGCAACCGAATGCAGATATCTTTGTGTTTATTTAGCTTTCAAGTATAAATAAATATGTTACCACCTGACATATTTCTGCTCTATACTGCTACCCATTCCAAATCATACGTCTTATCTTATGAACTATGATTTCTAGATAATTAACAACAACAATGTGTCGCATAATTTCTGATTAATATTTAAACTCGACATTATATTGATATAAGGTTCTAAGCGACTAACCAATAACAGTCAGCAAACTTCCGAACATGAAGTCCTCATTCCGTGATAACTTTGACTGGTAAATTCCATTGTTGTAATCCACAACGGAAACTGTGTTTCCGTTATCATTTCCATCAGCTACGACGGACCGGTTGCGAATACCCTTGTTTAGTCGTTGTTGATCCCAAAAAGCCCCCATATCAATGTCAATGATTCTGGCGGAAGTGAAAGCTCGCTTGTGATCATTTTTTAAATTTAATGGCACAGAACTGTCAATCCCAACTCCATCTCCGTTTTCACCAGCACTAATGGCACCGTAACGTTCCTCCGTACTGTAAATATTATAATCGTTGGCCGTGACGCACGTTAAAGATAAAAAAAGTTGGAAAGTTGTCAAATACTTGATAATTTTCGCAAACATATTTTGTGACTTCATGGTTGAAGTTTAAACAAGAATTTGTATATTCTACAAATGCCAATGTATGCTATGCAGCATGAAATTTGTTTAAAGAATTTTAAGCCAAAACCAGTGTAAAGATGAACTAGCAGAGTGAAAAGCTGGGAGCTACATTAAGCGCAACTCAAGTTTACTCTCTGACAGCCGAACTGCAAGTGAAAGCAAGAGAAAGTTGGCTGGTATCTTTTATACTGGTCGGGATATTGCGGAACATTGATGTTAGTTGGTTTCGGCAGCAAGTTGTTGAACATTTCATTTTCCAAAAAACAATTTTTTACAAGGAGAGATTCTGTTATGCCCTAACACTTTGATGGACACTGGTTGTTGTAAGGAATACATGGAAAGTGTAGAAAAGCCCTGAATGAAAGAGATTCTGGCTGGAATTTAATGTTTCTCTTGCTGACAACAAAATTGTGCAATAAGAGTTTAGTTTCAAAGCTTTTATCAGTTTGTGTTTAGACCCTCAGATAAATATGGTGGAATGACTCTTATTATTTACCACGTCAGATTAGGCAAATCGAAAGGGTAATACAATTTTGCATCAGAATAAATTATAATGAAGCAGGAATTAAGGAATAATAATATACGGTTACCAATACAATAATCTTGAATAATCAGGGTTATCAGGAAAGAAATAAAATGATATTGTGTCATAAAATGCACTATGAAACATTTCAAACGAAAGTTATATACATTATTATCTGAAATGAAAAAGGGCGCTATCTCTCCATTTCTGGTTTTCAAGCTTGAAAGGAAAATATTGATTGCTTGATACAGATACTCATCAGTACGTTGGTTGATTGATGCAGTATTACATCCAGAAACGGATTCGTATAGTTGAGTAGGCTTCAATGATAGCTTTCTGAAAGTGTGTACTTAACCGTTGATTGCTGTTTCAATTGTGACTATTTACATGACCCTTAATAATGATTGAAAAAAAAACATTATAATCCATTTACTTCTTGCGTTGTGAGAGGTGCTCGACATTAGCTTCTACTCTAGTCGTTTCTCAGGGTTGACTTACATCTTGTTGTTGAATGCCTCCACAGGTTGCTTCAGTATTTTGTGAATTCCCATCAGCATCGTTTTGCATAAGTTTTTAAAACATGCGAATAGCTAAGGTTTGGTCCTTATGCAAGAAAGAGGGTGGCGGCTGCCTAAATGTGAAATGAAAATGTTGTAAAAAGGATATTTTTAGACATAATTTTGAGTGAGTGCAAGCGCTTACAGGAACCTTCAATTTCTGAAGACCAGAATAATTTGATGAATGACAAATTTTAATCAGAGCAATACTAATAATATGTGTCTACCGGTATAGCTGAAATATCCGAAGAAAGTGTTGTTTACCATTATATTAAAATGATGCTGGAAAAGTGGCAGTTGCAACCTTAATACGCTCGTTCAAGTGGATTGTTGGCAGCCACATAAATTTTCTATTTTATTCTCTTTTGACTGTTACATGTATTCACTTACCATTTGTATGAAATGAAATCACGTTGCTTCAGCAAATTTCAATTCACGTGTTTTATTAATTAAACTCCGTGCAAAACTGACCGAGAAGTAGTTTGATGGGGATCTCCCCTACTTCAACATTTGTAAATAAAGTGAAAGCTAAGCCAAATCTACATTCCCTGGCACGTTTTTGAGGTCACGTTTTGAAATAGAAATGTGTCAACAATACAATTCTCCATCATTCACTGAAACCATATAATGTAAAAAAGACGCAATTAGACGAACTTCTGTTCCAGGAGGTTGCTGATTAAATGAGTTAAACTATTATAGTGTTTCAGCAATAACAAGTGGGCGTAGTCGACAAATATTTCCTGGAAATTGAGAAAGCACGTTGTAAATTGGTTTAATATCGTTGGCATGAAGCCCTTAAAAGTGTTATTAGTAGGTTATACATATAATGTACCATGTATTATGATGTGTGACAAAAGTAAATCAAAAAGTGATTGTGTTTTAGCACGGGAAGAATATAAAGTGTGTGGTCTTAACGTGGTAAAATTAAAGGTTTATTGGAATTTTCAAATTTTTATGACTTGTGTAAAATACATTCTGCGTTGTTATTCATACATGAGCTTATCAATACTCTGCGTGTAAGATAGTTACTTTTTCAAAATGACTAATTCGGCGGCTTTTTGAATGTAAAATGAGTTATAATAATTTCGCTCAGTGGATTGCGTAAAACCATATCATGCATAATTTGATCTGCGCTTCTTACATCATCAATTCACACACCACAAGCTCAGCTAATCTTACATAATTTTGGGACCTAATATTTCCCTTTGGAACTATCATCTTTCATTTCCCAAAAGGGACTCCGAGAGACTGACTGAGAAAGTTGATGAATGTTTCATGACATACAATCTAGTTAGTTCTCTGAAGCAGCCTCAGTACACTAATGTGAAACTCATAATGAGCTTGTAAGTAATGCAAGGCCAGAGTGAAGTTTCCTTTTCAACATAAGTATCTCAATTCAAATTCAAACCGTTCATCTCAACTATTTGAAAGTGTCCCTGTTTGACAACACCCGATTACACACGAATCGACGAAAACAAAGTGTAAAAAGCAAACCTTATTCCAGAACGTCTGAGCATGAAAGCTTCAATTACGAAAGCATCATTGTCATTTTTGTTGGAAATGTACAGCATTGATACAGGATGATTTTAAATACTCCTTTTGAAAGCTGCAGTTTCCAGTTACTCCGAGTCAAAAGGCCGCTTATTCAAACACAAATCCAGATTTTCATTGTCATTCTCTCTAAATATAGAGAAGATGTATGCTTGCACTACATAAAAAGGTAGAAGTAGACAATGATAAAAGATAAACGTTTCAAACTTTTGTGAGGTAACTGGAAGAAGTTGGAAAGGAAGTGTTGGTGTTGTCGGAAGCTCCACGGAAAGCTTACACTCTTCGCTTTCGATTAATTCAATTAATTTGTCTAATTAGAAGCTAGCTCCACAACCTTAGAGATATTATGTAAGAGATCAAATGACTCATTTTCCACCGGCTGTTGATAGCACAGCCAGCAAATTGCTCGCCATAACCGAAAGATTTCGCAAGGGACGAATTGCGTACACAATTGCGTGTTGTCTGTTGGAAAATTGATACTAGAATATAGTCAGTTAGATTTTGGATAGTAGGATAGGAATCTCGTTATTTTAGAATTACTTGCGTAATTTATTAGCTCATAAGAAAATAAACATATAAAGTGATTCATTAGAAACACAGTCAACAGCAGGGATGGTCCTTTTCCATTTTGGAAGTGAGAGGTACGACTATTGTTTTGTGGTTTAATTTGGAATCAATACGGTTTAACGTGGTAGGGTAAATGAAATTATTTGCTCATGCACGTAATTGTAACTCAAAAATTGTTGCGCGTGTAACAAAGGCAAATTTATTGAAACCTGATGAAACGTCTCTTCAAACTTTACTTTTTCGTCTCTGAGATATCCATCCTATTATATCCCATTGTGCAGGGCCAACAACAGCATACTTCTTTGCTAACTTGTTGCGTCACACTTCAACTTCCGAAGCATATTGTAAAACTGATTGAAAAAATGAAAGTGGTAATCTCTTGCACATTGTGGGTTTCAACTTCTACGTATACCAACACAAATTTCAAAAGAGCCTAGTAACTTTACTAGGCTTAATATACGTAATACCTGAAAATCATCAAAAAGACAACCCAATAAGGACTAGAGAAAGTTGAATAGATGTTCAAATGCATTTGGAAATTGGGATGTTTAGCTCCAGATTTTTCTCGAAGTGATAATATGTAAGTTAATACACTATAGCGCAAGTTGATATGTTAGTTTTCCAGCGAAGCCTCCGGTCCTGGAAGTATCCTTGCTGTTTCCCAGTCGTCATTGTTGTTTTGTTTTCCCGCACAGAATCAAGTTGCGTGGATACTCATAATGAGCATCTCGAGCATAAGAGTCGAATGCAGCACCAACCCATTGTTTTCATTGCCCCAGGTCTACAAAGTCATTATGGAATCAAGAAAAGAACCGTAGCGGAAACACACGGAATATAAATCAGGTAAATATTTCGGGTTAATACGATCCCTTCCCAAAGGATTTATGTTACGTTTACGCAAGTTTGTTACGCAATGACAGCTAACGAAGTTGGACAATTGTAATCTAACCTAATCATTAGATTCTGAAATTATATCTTTGTCTACAACATGTTTTTTACGCAATGGTGGGTATCGTAAACAAAGTCATGTTCTTAGTAAAGGATAACATTTCAAGGGTATGTGAAAGTTATCATGTTCGCTTTGTTGAGTGCTTGGGGTAATGTGAGCTTTCCCTTTATCAGTGATCTATGCTTAATAAATGAATGCTTACACAACAGTTGAGTAGTTATTGAAGAGAGTAGGAAGGAAACCATCTACTCTTCTGGATGTTTATTCCAATCTGCTTTCATTTCTAGATGTTACATTGCATTATAAACTTTATGTGTGATGACATTATTAAAGTCCGTATGAGAATTTATGACAAAGGATGAATCCTCATGATAGTTGATGGATGGACATAGTACTATGGGAATACACATATCGAATTTATACATATAATGGTACATTGGTACGTAGGCTG
>JAQGAP010001688.1:0-18544 GCA_034697805.1 Orchesella bifasciata
AGTCTAGGGTGAGAATGTATTCGACTTTCCTTGTCATTTAAAGTCTAGTTTCTGGAAAAATTGAAAAAGCATCTTAAAGCATCCTCAAAATTTAAAAGAGCATCCAAAAATGTCTGGAAAGAGCATCTTGGCGGTCGCTTTACTCATAAGTCATCATAATTTATGTTAAGATATGTTAACTCTACATTTAATAGTTGCACGCAATTTTTACTCGATAAATCAGCAACCTCATTTTGTAACCAAAATCTCAACTGAAATCCATCCACCTGTAAACATTTTTAAATGCTTCTACCTGTTTTGTTGCGCATTATCTATAGTTATACAGATTGTGTAATTTGCGACACCAACTTCAACCTAATGTTTACCATTTGACTTTGTTGTCACTGAAAACTGCAGCACAATAAAAAAAAACTGCCATATTTCTTCAGTCACACCACACCTCTGTAAAATATGTCCATGTCTCCACAGAGAGCTGGTTATTATTATAAGGAGGCTAGCTGGACTGGAGCTCTTAAACTTATCAAAACGAGCTGACAACGGCGGCAAAGAAACGGGGCCGATTTCAAGTCAACATCATAAAACAGATACGTCCAGTGTGCATGTTGTTGATGGCTGCAAGTCAAGGCACTTTTCATGTTGGGAAGAACGATGGACCCCTGGAATTCGACCTGGAAGCCGCCCTGGACAACCACATATTCATGGGGTGCATGGCTAGCTACCAAACCATGCCACTACTGCTACACTTCTGTCCAGCCAGGTTACAAGGAAAAAACACCCTGTTCTTCCGAGATGCTGTGAAGGAAGAAGTCTCTTCCGAAGCAAGAAAAGTAACGGCCACGATGCTTAACGTTTCCCCTAGCAAGAAGCCCTTTTTTATGCATTCAACAATATCATAAATGAATTCGTTTTGCATCATTCCTACTCCCCAATAATCTTGATGCTATGTGGTATACAAACAATGTGTGATTCGTGATTTTTCAAATTCTAGTTTAAAATCGTAAGAATGAGAGCTCCATGTGTAATGTTGTTGGAGGACCCCCTCAAGATTTTTCTGGCGTAATCATTGTAACCAAACAAACCATTTTTGGTAGGAATGCTTTTTTACTCCTCTTTGATCACATGAGCAGCAGCGCTCTCTTAAACCTGTAGACACGTAGGTAGAAAACATCGTACTCTAGTATCTAATGTAATGACTGGTAAATAATCATGACTATCATTATTATAAAAGTAGAAACGGAATAATAAACCTCATTTTGCCCACTATGTGACCATCTCTCTTCTCAATTGTGCATAGCAGCTGATGGAAGCATGTGGCGAAAGTGCCTTTTAAAGCTACAAGTAACCAGCTTCCATTTCTCATCAGATCAGAAGGAGAAACTATTTCACAAGACTGATGCCTTACGACTTCCATGGCGCAACATGCAATGGGAGAATGAAGGACCTCCTGAACAAACCATAGTCCGCTCCTGATGTGTTGTTTTATATCTGCCATGTGGTCACTCTCCTTTTGATGAGCTACCATTATCCAAAGAAATATATGGGGAAGAAGTGTGGAAAAGTGAGTGGTAGCTGCATCATCACCACTCTCAGCAAGATTTCTTGATGACTGACTGACTACCACTTTTGATACTGCTGCTGCTAGACCATCATGATGATTGCCGTATATGTACTCTCTCTCTCTCTCTGGTTAAAACAAATTCAACAGTTCTTTCAAGAAATTCCATATATAGTCATAAAGTTTAACCGTGCTGGAAAAGATCCCATAAAAGTTAAAATGGCAGTCCTGGGATACTGCTGTTGTTGGTGGTGGTGCTGGGATGCTTTGTCTGCTGGTGTACTCACTGTTTCATAACTATTATTAACACCTTAAACACCACGTGAGCTAAATACATATTATTATTCAATTCTTACCCGAAGCGAAAGCCGTCCCACTTTGTGTTGTGACTTTCCTTTTGTTTTCCCTTAATACATAGAATCATCAGCATCATCATGAGGCTCATTGAATTAATGTGACCATTTGTGTAAAAATTTGACTTGTTTATATCATGTCATCATCATAAAAAGTGATGAAGGTCACTTTAAGATTTGTAGGTGAGAACAAAATACAATTTTGACAAAAATGCGACCTTCACTCATTTACTAAATGGCCACTTAACATACACCTTAACAACAAGACGTTGGAATTTTTAATGGCAATGGCAAGATTCAACCTCAACCCGTAAGAATTGCATATATCTTCTTTAAGTGGATACTTGCTGCCTTGGCATTCTATTAAAATCGGATAAGTTGGTCCGAGATGTGAATTACTGTCAATATTACACTTGCGCATTATTGCTTTTTTATTCCATCTGCAGTACATTACCATGTTTCTAATTTAAATTCATGAAAAAATACGCACGTTTCATGTTACAAGGGATGGTATAATATGCTCATAGTTTTTGTGCCGTATTCTCTCATTTTGAACGGTATATGCAATGATTCGTCACAGTTATTTCATACCATGGCAGATTACACATGTAATGGGATAATTTTTATGTTGAAAACGTGCTCGTAACGCTTACTGCACAGTAGAGAAAGGCCATACTATGCAAACTATTTTGTCGAGAAATTATGTGTGGATAAATAAAGACGATGCGGATGGTTTGCATTCCGTATCTGATTCCATGGTGGTACATTGCCATTGCCGTATCGTCATTTTACCATATCATAGTGCTTTTTACAAGGCCGCATTTTTATTGTGTGCAGTTTCTAATACCCGTAAACTCTAAAACAAAATCTGCAACAGTTATTTGTCGCTTTCTTCTCTCCTGCTAAGGTTCAAAAGACTACAGACATCAATTGGTTGGGGATAATCGATTTTTAAAGGAGCTCAAGCTAAGGCGGCTACAATCAATACAAGAATACCTTTTGCATCCATCCCAACAAAATTCCAACCTTTTGTCATGGAGTTCAATGAGACAAGTAAATATTCATGGGGCTCAGAATTACCATCAATGTATATATCGCATGCATACAAATTCAAATTGTTATACGTGAGAGAAACGTAATAAACAAGTGATTTGACAAATATGTGAGCACTAAATTCCGTTTTCAAAAAACATTTCACATGTCGTTACGAACTGAGTATTGCCTATCACTTGAGTATGTTCCAGGTCTGCCTCTTGGATGGTTGTTGGTAGGGTAAAATGTTAAAAAGGAGCCGTAATGACATGCTCAAACTATTACCTTCCACTCATAAACACTCATCATAAGATGATCAACTAAATGTACATACCTGCTTGGGTATGTGTATTATGTATCTGTTTCTGGGATAGATATTCTTAGAAAACTGTTTTAGCTTCAGTGAGTTCCGAACCGAAATAGAAGGAAGAACGAGAAGTGGAGAAGACTTAAAAAATTCTCATTTTTCCCTAGGAATGCAAAAGGGAAATAAAAGGAGAAGAAATAAAAAAGGTTGAGATGAGGAGAAGGAAAGATAATGAAAAGTTGACCTATGACATTGGTGGTCTTTATTTTAAAAGCGTGTGCTCGCACCTGGGCAATCGTTAAACATATTTTAACGACAGTACATCCATAAATTCGCACGGCGGTACATAAGAACGAAAAAATAGTTTTGGAGAACATGACATGTAATGGCATTTCGTGTTTGGAGGTTGGGGAAAATGTGGGATAGTATATGGAAAATAAAAAAGATGAGAATTTGTGAGATGAGACCTTTGCTCAAACTTAGCATTACACACCATCACCATAATCGGTTTGGCTTGCCATCCCCATCAAACGAATCATCGTTTCTGACAGGACACAAAAATTATTCAAATACTCCACTCAACTAACTAACTCGGAGTAAATGAAAATAATAAAAATGGAGTCTCCGGTTTCTCCTCTCAGAATGTGTGGTTAAGGAACACGCAAGTTTACAATGGATAATTTGTTTTGCATGGACAAACCATTACTGCTGAGAATAGCAATTGTGTAAATCGACAAACTGTACCTAATTCCAATTAGGGCTTTTAACGAAAATTGTTTTCCAGCTTGCCATAGCCATATGGCATATGGGTACAATGTGACGTGATATACCTGGAAAAGGCTAAACTTTTCTGCAGACAAGCTGGACCCGGGTTGGTACGGCTCATGAGCTTGAGCTCATGAGTTAGTTACAAAGTCACTGTTTATGGTTAATAAAAACTGAATGGTTTTATACTAGTTTTTGTAAATAATGGCTGAAAACTCTCACCTTTGTGAGATTTTTTTTTGTAATTGTGTAACATACTTGCGAATTTACAATAGCCGCCATTCACCCTTATTATTTGAAACCTCAGCTTAACATGCGTTTTGCAATTCGTATAAAATCTCTGTATCGGTACCAAATATAGGAAGCTAACTGGCAGTAGTTATCTTGAAAACCGTAATAAAATGGTGAAGTGGACAAAAAATAAACCGAAAGGGGTTACTTAACTTGCGGACTATTAAAAAGTACCTTTTTCATAATGTGATCATATGCATGTAGCCCTAACACTTTTTTAGCTTCTCGAGAAAAGCCCTGACTTGAATACCAAAAGATCTAAAACCAAACCAAAAAGTATCTGTAGTTAATAAGCAAATACGTGAAGAGCTTCTCTCTTTCTCAAAGAAAAGAAAACCCCATTATGGACCTTGTTAATAAATGAACATTTATGAGCTACACAAGAAAATTATGTTCATTCACACACTTTACTCTCGCTCTTCCTTACCGCCTCTCTGTGCTCCACCACCTCATCTCATCTACTCCTCTCTCCAACTCCATATGTTCTCATTTCGCTAAATGCTCTCAAGTGAAGATGAAAACAACACCACCAACTCAACCCAAACCAAAACCTACAGAAACGACCACAATTTCCCTTTCAGAATAACCAGCTTCCCCATCAGGTAAAACAAGGAGAGTTAACAAAGAAAAACTGTTTGCTACTATTTTTTTCTGGAATTATATTGTTAGGCAATTTAGAGGTAGCCCCTTTTGATGAAATGCTGCATTTTGGTGGTTTTAAATCCAAAATGTATACAAACGATCTACGCGACCTGCATTGTTGATATTATTATTATTATTGTTTTTCCACATCAAACGACAAAAAATTGCTAGTTTCATTAGAACATCAGTTTTTGAGGATTAACTCAACTAATGTTTGCCACCCAAATGTTAGGTAGCTTGAAAATCTTCTGCACGAAATTTCACCTGGACGGAAAACCTTGTTTTTTTGAGAGATGAAAACGCACATTTTAGAAATCCAGGTTTTACCCTATTTTCCCAGAAACCTGAGCGCTCTCTGCGATGCTCAACATCATGTGAGTAATTAATGATGCTTTCAAATGACAGTAAAAGATATTGAGACCGCTACAGAGTCATTTAGTGGTTCATTTATCAAAAACACTGGTGAAGTACGTGGAAGGTCCATGTAGATGATGATGATGATTCCGATCCAAACTTCTTTTTTTTCCCTTTTTCCTGCTCTCTTCACTTTGAAGTGATCGGTTACCTAATAATGATCAGTTGAATTGAGTTCCTCAACAGGGTTAGTTTGTCTTCCAGTGGTTTTTACATGTGCTCACGCAGAAAAGATAAATCTAATGGATATCCACAAGATTTCTAACCTCAAAAGGGTAGCCGGTCACCAAATGGTCAGCAGGGAGAGGTTTTATGAGGAAAGAATAAGAAAATGGAGAGAGCAAAGAAAAATTGAATTCTTAAGCTATTAAAGGGAAGAAAAGGATACCTTTTCCCCTATAAATATTCGAAAGTTCCGAAACAGTTTAGCATCCCAAGAGTCCAGACCCCCTGCCAATTCTTACATCAATTTTCCTCCATCCATTGCTTTTTTAAAAGCAAAATAAGTCCCTTTTCCGCCCGAAGAATCGGTAAATCCTTTGGTGGTTTCGGCAATAATATCACATACATACATACATAAATAGTTTGTTGTAAACCAATACCAAACCGATCCAATCCCAATTGAAGTAGTATTTGCATAATGTATATAACTCATGTGCATTTATATGCCCTTATGCATTTAAAGGAGAAGAGCCAAAGAGCTGCCGATATAAATTCAATGCATTTATATTCTTCAAAATGAGACCGAACTGACCATGCAAAATGTACTTGAACCCGATGGAATGGGCTCCCTTTAGTCTGAGTTAAATCTTGTTTAAATTCACGGCTCATGTTTGCTCATTCAGTTCAACTACCTTTTACTGGACGTGAAATACCTATCCGAGCTATTTGATGAGTTGCGGCGGCGTTTAAAAAATGGATATCCACACTATTTTACTATACATTACATAGGTTAGTTGGTTCGTTCGTAGGTATATAGATGATAAAAGTAAGGGAGAAAAATTGAAAAAGGAGCTTTTATAAATAAATTGTGAGCTGATGATGGCACACGTTTCCTCTAACCCAGCATGATATTGTCAGCTTGAACAGTATTTGCATTTGGGATAACATATCAAGAAGAGGAGGAGTAGGAAGAGGCAGGAAAGGATTAATCGCATCGGTTTTTTCTTTCACACGCTCTCTTGTCTCAAACAACATTAGGAATGCGATATGCGATGCAGGTTGTACATGGGATGGATATTGGGACCAGTTAGTTTTTTGTTTGAACGGTGTGGTGTGGTAGTGACACTGTCACATGCACTCTTTCGTGGATTATCATGTATATATACCTGCTCGGATCAAAAGTGGTCTGGCTGATGTGGTGTGGTGGACAATTTTGTTTCTCTGGGACAGGTACACAAAAAGAGTTACGCTCTTTTTTTTAATGCGAGATAACAACATGATGTACCGAGAAATGAAAGGTCTTTCCCCTATTTTTTCATGTCTCGTCATCAGAATTACATATTATTAGTAGTAGGTAAAGGTAGGTGATGTGATGCGTGCAGAGAAGTGGTGGTGGTGTGATGATGCTACCTGTCCTTATTTCATAATTTATCCAAGTTAAACATGATGCCATGTATTATTAGATGAATGATAACCTCTATTTTTTTGTGATATGCTTTCATTTTTTCGTGTACATGCATACCCGCTCAATAATGGAAGGATGAGTAATGAGACAAGTTGATAGCTGCAAGTAGCTATTCAATTTATTGTCAAACTGTCTGGTTTTTTACCCGGGTGATATTTTGGCATCGCACTTGCTTGCTAGGGATAGGCTTTATTTGTTTTGTCCTTTTGGAGTATTCCTTTCATGACACAATTATTCGACCAGTAACTAAACTAATCTAAAGGGTGAAAGGTAGGAAACAACGCTTCTTTGAAACGAACAAGTGCATACTTTCCTCACAGGATGTTGACAGGATATCACATCACGAAACGGTAAAAAATATTCTACCGGTTCATGTTATGCCCATTTTAGAAATTCTTTCCACTACACCGTCCAGGTTCAGGTGTGGCTTCTTGGTGACATGAATGAAATATGAAATACGTAGAGATAATGATCCTTGAATGTTTTCCCGTTTACGGACCGTAAATGAGAAAAAAAATCATGTTTTATGGTTATGCATGTTTTAGGAAGTGATGTGATGATGAAACTTACAAAAATTTAATTGCATCAAACGCGACATCGATTTAAAATGCGAAATAAAAGTTGGTAGAACTAAATGATCGGATATTAAACTGAAACAGTTATTTATTAGAACCCCTTTATATTGAGTCTCTCGTTGCCCCAAACATGGGCTTGAGGCAATTTCTGTATTTTATTGTTATCTGTGTACTTGCTGTGTCTTTGCAACATGTTAAAACAGTGAGCAAACTATTCTTTTGTTAGTCCTAAATATAAAATCCAAAAATAAAAGTTCAAAACACACCCACTTAGAACCACTAATGTTAGAGCAGGAATATTTTCTCTCCATTTTTATATTTCATCCGAAAGCCAACTTGGTTTTACATTATTTTATTATCGTCAATTCAATGAAATGCCCTGGAGTTGGAGGCATTCAGATAAAAAAGGACCTTGACAACAGAAGTGGAGATAACAAGGGATATTATATGCCACGTACATACGTACATTCGTCTATCCCAACTAACTTTATGACATGGCTCGCATTCATGTATAGATATGGTCGTTTTGTCGGTCCCGGAGAAAACTGCTTCGACACACAGCTGTTAGAACTCCACCCCATTCGTTTTCACGTTATTTTCGTTTTCTTCATCGTCTCTCTCTCTTCTGTTTTTGACATCTGTGTGTGTATCACTCCTACCATGGACGTAACTTAACTAATAAGTATAATATGTACGAACCTAGTATAATTTCATCGTAAAATGTGCGTGGAGTCAGTATTCAAGAACAGTCAGACAAACATGCTTTCATCGCTTCATCTCCCATATGGTAAGGTATTACTCCTCTATGAAAATCAACCATAGCTGCTGCACCAACGCAACAGCAGCAGTCAGTCACAGTCACAGTGGAGTGAAAATCGGTAAGCCGTAGTATGAGCCACCATCACCACCATCCTCAACAAGAACCACACGACCATTTCATTTCAGTTCATTCTGTGTGGAAAAGGAATTCATAAATATATTGTTCTATTCTCTCCGTTTTGCACAAAGCAAAAAGCAGCATCACCAGTCAATCGCCTGTTTTTGTAATATTGTTCATTCAATCTCCCGATTAACTGCGTGGAGTCACTTTTTGGCTGGCAAATGAGATTACACGTTGTAAAAAGGAATGAATGAATGAGCGTCATTTTTTTTTCAGGAAAAGGAACTTTTTATGAAGGACGACAAGTGCGTTCAATATTTATCTCTTTCATTATCAAGCACCAGTAAGTATATGGAAGTAAGTATGATATGTTTAACAAAACCATTTAGCTTCAAGAGGTCGCCAAAAAACCTCATTTCCAATGTAAAGCATTGGAAATGCCCTTTTTGTTCTGTTTCTACTTTCTGTATGTATTTCTCCCTCGGTTGCACACTGTTTTGCTTTGATATGTCTATGTATATATTATCTAGATCGCCGATGGCGTGACAAACGCACAACAATGCAAGTGAAGTCGTCAAGAAAAACATGATGCTGCTGTTGTAAAAGTATGTATGTACGCCTATCGTTCGTTCGTGACTTCTCTCCATTGTTGTGAGAAAAAACACTCATGACATATTTACTCTGCAGTACCTTCCACATTCATCCCTAAAACTTGCATGAATTGTCTTGACTAGCTTCTCGTCTCGTTGACAAAAACCTTCCAGAGAGAAAGAGGAGAAAAAAGTGTAGAACTGAAGGCTAAGGAATTCCGCTTTCCTTTATCAGCCGAATAAATTCAGAGTAAGCATCTTTACAACTCTCTCTTTTTCTCTCAACAGAATCGTATATGACCATGTTTTTGTCATTGATATCCCCTAAAACACATCCGGCACCTGTACCTCAATCAAGAGACGCAAGAGGCAAAATGGGGAATATCAGACACAAAAATGTATAACTATTTCTGTGCATGTATTCACTGTAATTCAACTATCACATCACATGTCTGCAGGAGTAAAATGGGTATATGGCTTATGCGACTGCGACTCTAGCCTTTCCCCAAGTCTCCGAATATGATAGGTTTCATGCAATATGTTATGTGAGAATACTCTACCTTTACGCTTGCGCAAATGATAACGTAACTTCAGCTTCAACAGAGATTCAACAGGATGAGTTGTATATTCTACACGCTCGGTTGCAGGTTTCGCGGAATAGGAAGCAGGTGAATTAATTGCACACTACGATTAAATAATAGGCAGGAAACTACAGGCAAATTTACCACTGCAACTCACTACGATTTTATTTCAGGTTTTAGTTAAGGAACTTCTAACTACGGGTTTTACTTAGCTAAAACCAAAGGTATTCTAGTCGAAGGACAAACAATATTTAGTCTGACCACTCAGACTGAGAATTGAAAATGGAATGAACTCTCGTCCTTCCTGCTCATCGCATTATACCATACAGAACTCACAATACGACAAAACTTCAAACTTAACCAAATATGCATCTTATTCTAATTTGACATTACACTTGCATTTCAAGTGTATCATATTCTCATACACTGCTCCCAGTGCATTACCGTAGCTATAGCCTGCTTCCAGACTCTACATTGCACCTCCGAAATCGCCTCCCGGAGCGGACTCACCGCCGGTGAAATCCACCTGGTCCGTTGTGTCGGTTGTTACCCTTACGTTGATTCTTTCCGAACCGCTGGAGCGAAAGATATTCTTTTACCTCCGGGCATCTAGCATGTAACTCTTTGCGGCGATTGGCAATAAGAGCCCTTACCTCAGGCGACTTATTTTTCCCTAACCTATATGGGCACTCTTTAGAAAAGTGATCAGGATCCAAACACTTATCGCAAAGCCCCTTCATTGCCAAACTGTACCGTTGCTTCAATGTCAAAGGTACCTTATCCTCCACACCAATACCATTATTTACAAATTCATCAAACTCCGACTTATCATTCTTATCAACAACATTAACTAAAAGTACATCTTCATTAGAATCTATTTCTAACATTCTATCGTCAAACTCGTTGCCACAATCTTTTTGGTCACATAATGGGGCGTTGTTGGATGTCTCAGTCGGATCCGTATCCATCGCCTCGATTGGATCTTCTTTAGTATCTTCCCAGTCAGATTCTTCAAACATGCGCGAAACCGCAATTGTTTCATGAACAGGGAGATTTTGTAGAAAATCTTCAGCCCATTCCAGGTCATCGCCACTTTCAGTTTCATTTAGTTTGTCATCTTGTACAGCTGCCTGCACATTTTTTACCACAACCACTTGTGATTTCATTGCTTTACTACTCCCAGCACGCTCAACATTCCATGGCTTTGATTTATGTTCTTTGCTGCCCTGGGTTCTGCGACAGTTTGCCATGATATTTTCCAAACTCGTAAACTCTTGTGTAGTAGCATAACGAAACGGAATATCGCCAATTTTGTTGGAATACTCGTCTTCTGCAATTTTGTTTAAAAGCTTATCGCTGATGACCATCGTTGGGAATACGTCGTGATTCTGGGCTACTTCATCCCTCCAAGAAAATAATTCCACAAACAAGAATTGACTCGACCTTGATAGGTTTGAATTCATTGCTTGTTTTACATCGTCACGAAGCGTACGTATTGGCTTTAACATAAGCGTTTTCATCTTTTCTGAAATATTCTCAAGTTCCGCTCGTTCGCAAGATTTGACATGTATCTTGAAGTTGTGCCAAGCTCTCAACAACAAACGTGTGTCATCTCTGGCGTACTCTTGCAGGTCTCGATGTAGTGGACGCCTGCAAAAGTCTCCATAGCGGAGGTCTTTACTCATTTCCGCACCCGGAATCATGAGACTTACAAAATCTGCTAAACCAATTGGTTCTCCTCCATAAATGCCTCTGTACACTTCTTGCGTATCAAGAATGTTTACGGGATGAATATCCCAAAAGCGTTTGGATGCTAACAAATCATTAGTTGAACCATGTACAACTTTGCGTATTAACGGGTTTTCCAAAATTTCTCTCAACAACTCCATATCTTTCCACAGAGTAAGAACATCCACAAGGTAATCATCCGTCCAGATTGAAAATTGGATCAAAGCTGGATGATTTCCATCAAATGAGCGATATATGGACATCTCCATATCCCACGCTATTTCTTTGTGGCTTTTCAGTACTTTAATCATGGCTACTAGGCTTTCCCGTGTATTTACCAATGTTTTGCCACCGACACTTTTACTTTGAATATCCTCAATCGTAATCTTTTTAGCAGGTATTTGCAATGTACTTGCATCCAAGTACCATTCCTGAACGTAAAACATCAGTGGATGTGGTTTGTTTTCAAACGGGTTTTGGATTCTAAGCTTTCTTGCCTCCGTGAAGTCGCTGAACTCACTGGATTCAAAAGCCCGTACTACTTTTCCATAGGTTCTAATCATCAAAACTTGTTGTCTGCGTCGGTGCTCGTCCCTTATTGCTTTGGATGTCATGAATACTTGAGACATCTGTAATATTTACATTATATACATTATCCGACATCACGAATATATTAATAACTTGACTGCTCAAGCTCATGCAAAGCTTTTCGGCACCCCGAATCATGCGTTTAGGTCATGCAACCATTAACCCCTGCTTTATCACACCAAGATGTGAAAAAACAACGTCACGTCTTCTTTAACTCTCCCACAAATGGTTTCAACTCTGCCACGTTGCGCATCGTCACAAACTCATTTCCAGGAATCTTCAATAACTCAAAAGAGTTATCATTATTCTGCAGCCCCAATGTATATGGGCCAATCCAAGTAGGACACAACTTCTTAGCTTTCTTCTTTGCCTTGTTTGAAAGCTCGTGGTTATATGCCCACACAATATCACCGGTTTTGAAGCCATGGGGTCTCCTCCGTAAATCATACCGAGCCTTGTTCACTTCTTGGGATTGCTTAACGTTCTCAGTAATCCACTCTATTATGGTCTTCATTTTGGCTGGTAATTTTTTTAGTGACTCCAGTCGTTTTGCTTCGTCCGAAACACCCGAACTATGCAACTCGTTGTCAATTGGTGTGGGCAATTCCCTTCCAAAAAGTACTAAAGCTGGTGTAGCCTTAGTAGTTCCATGTACTGATGTGCGTAGTGCAAAAGCAAACTTTTGGATGTGCTCATCCCACCGTGTCTGAGACTCTGACGCAAATGCCTGAAGCATTTGCTTAAGCGTTTTTATAACCCTCTCACTCATGTTAGATTGCTGGTGGTATGGACTGGTTAGCCTGTGCTTTACCTTCCACTGTTTACAAAAGTCTTGAAACATGGAAGACGTGAATTGTGACCCATTGTCACTTACAATCATTTTAGGTACCCCGTACCTATAAAATATTTCATTCTCCAGAATCGCTTTCACCTTTGTCGTTGTAGCTTTTCTTATTGGAAATAATTCAGTCCAACGCGAAAGGCAATCGACTACCACAAACAAGTATTCGTTAAGTCGCCCTCCTCCTGTTTTAGGCAAAGGTCCAGCGAAGTCTACATGTATAACTTCAAATACATGACTAGGAATATCCGAAGATTGCATAAGCCCATACGGCAAATTATTCCTAGATTTGCTTTGCTGGCACACCCAGCACTCTCTGCAATACTTTCGTATCTCACTATCCATTTTATACCAATAAAATCTGTCTTTAATTTTTCTAGCTGTAGGTTTATATGACAGATGTCCAGCTTGTGGAACATCGTGAAATATCCTCAGCACTCTTTCTCGCATTGAAAGAGGTAACACTGGTACATAATATGTACGTGATTTGACTTTCTTCAACATTTCCTTGGTTTTCATTTGTTGTGGATACTTTTGTGTCGTCCTCTTAACATTTTTTTCCCTTTCTTATGTTTTGGCTGCCGGGATATCGAATATGCTGCTGGAATGGCCAGTTCCAGGCTCACGCGTGACATGTCCGTATATATGGGTAGTGGTACATCACATCCCGTTAGCTGCGCGGTTAACTTGTGGTTAACAATATCCGCATGTGGGTCAAACTCATAGGCTATTCCCACCAGCCCAATTATTGACGGTCCAATTTCCTCAGTATTTAGCTGCGAAATATCCGTCTCTTTCCCGACATCAATCCTATCAACCAGGATCTTCCAAACCATTCTCCGTTTTAAAATGCCTTCAATCATTTTGAAGTTACTGTTTTTGTTTTGCTTTATTTCCTCCATAACATTTAAGCAGTAAGCATCCTTACTTTGCTCTAGTATCAACTCATCTTTTGTAATGACGTCAGCAAGAATTGATGCTATAGGTGCATACACGTAATCCTCCGATTCTTCAAAAAGATTTGATTCACCAGGTAGTGGGATTACTGGACTTCTTGACAAAGCGTCAGCTTCGTAGTTTTCTTTTCCCGGTCGTAACACAATGTCCGCATTCCAAGATGAAATCTCGATTGCCCATCGCATGATCTTAGGTTTTCGTTCCTTCATGTGCTTTATGTAATTAACAGCTCTGTTGTCTGTTATAATCGTAAATTTATGACCTTCGATAAACTGTCTAAACTTTTGGTAACAAAAGATTATGGCATATGCCTCTTTCTCATAGATGTGAGCATTCTTCTCTGATTTTTTTAGAAGCTTGCTAACAAATGCGATTGGTCGCTCCCGACCATCAATCACTTGTACCAAACATCCACCAACTCCAATCTCCGAGCTATCACATTTCATGATGATTGGGAAATTGTAGTCAATTCCGAAGAGAGTGACGTCTTCGCACATGACACGTTTCAGCTCATCAAATGCTCGTTGGTGTTCATCGTTCCAATGGAATCTGACATTTTTACTGCATAATGCGTAAAGTGGTGCTGCTTTGGTAGAAAAATGTTCAATGAAATATGAATACCAAAGACAGAGTCCAAGAAAGCTCATGACGTCTCGCTGTTGGGTTGGAACAGGAAACTCCTTTACAGCACGAACGGTTTCCGGCTTTCTTGTTATTCCGTTTCTTCCAATCATATGACCTAAATATTCCACTTCTCGGTTTGCGAAGGAGCATTTCTCAAGGTTTATGGTTAATCCAGCATCCTTCAATCTAGCAAATACTAGCTCAAGATGGTGAAAGTGCTCCTCCAACGTCCGACTGTAGACAAGTATGTCATCAAGGAAGCATTTGGCAAATTCGTCTAAGAATCCTTCCAGAACTCGATTCATAAGTGCTGTGAACGTCTTCGGGGCATTCTTCAAACCAAACACCATAACTAACGGTTCAAATAATCCATCAGGGGTGATAAACGCAGCTTTTTCAATGCTTTCATCAGCAAGTCTCACTTGCCAATATCCAGATTTGAGGTCAATGACGGTATAGAAATAACCGTGTGGAATGGATCGCAATATTCCAGACGTGGACTCCATTGGGGATGAATTATCCTTTGTTTGCGCGTTTAAACGCGTGTAATCAAAACACATGCGCCATTCTCCGTTTTTCTTCATGTCAAGAACAACAGGAGCTGCGTATGGGCTCTTCGAAGGCCTGATCATTCCCTTTTCTAATAAGTGCTCTACTTGAGTCCTTATTACTTTTCTCTGTGCTGGAGATACCCTACGCACCGGGCATTTTACAGGTGGTCCATCTGCTTCTATGAGATGGTATGTCAGATCAGTTCTTCCGTAGCCCCCATCATTTTTCGCCACCGTTGGATAAGCCTCCAATAATTTCGTTACATTTTTACGGATATTGATCTTTGGAGCATCCTCCTGATCAGATCCAATTGTAAGATTTATTTTTGGCTTTTTATTAAATTTGCCATTAATGGGAAAAGAAAAGTTTGGTTCGCTACCGAACCAAAATCTGTCTTGTTTGAGTTGTATGACCATGTCATACTTTTTGATTATGTCTGCTCCAATAAAGCATTGAATTGGCAGATTTGCCATTACATAGAAGTCATGAGTGATATCATGCACTCCTATCTTCAACTGTAGGTTAATTTTCCCTACTGGTTTACATGTCGTGCCGTTGGCACACATCAAGGGTTCTCCTTCCTCCTTTTTAAAATTTGGTTGTAACAATTTTGCTAATTTAACATCCACCAGACTGTAGGATGCTCCTGTGTCTAGTAGTGCAGAAATTGTTAGTTTCTTATTTTTAATGTCGATGACTGGTACCCCACTCGGACTTAGGTTCATAACTGGGAATAGATACTCCTGGGGTTTGGAGTTACCCTCCCTTTCTAGTTTAAATTTTCTGCATGGTCACGCTCAATCTCCTCCTCTTCGTCGGCTTCCACGACGACTTCAGTACCATCCTCCAATACCATCATTGATATTCCTCTTGGACTGGGGCAGTTATCAATTGAATGATTATATCCGTGACATCTAAGGCATTTCTCCAAATTGCTTGTGGTAGTGACCCTACCAAGACGTTGGCCTGCTTTATATGAAGTCATTCGCCCGCGACCGGGCACACCTCTTTGTCCTCCTCTGCTACTGCCTGGGTTATTTTGGTGCATATTATTTTGTGGCTGAATTTGCTGGCTTCCCGTAGCTGCATTGTAGGAACCTCTTGTGTTCCATCTCGCACGACCTCTTCCGCGATCCATGAATCCCGCTCCACGCGAGTTTCCACGGAAGTTGTCATTGTGGTGACCTCGAGCACTTCCTCGAGCGTTTCCTCGAAAAAATGCACGTCCTGTGCTATTCCGTTGCTGCTGAGCAGATGTGTTTGGGCGAGACTCATTTGCTTTCCCTCTTTCAGCAAACTCCTTTCTGTCAGATGCTTTCATTGGAGGAACCGAAAATGGTCGCCTCCATAATTTGTCACTGGCTTCAATTGATGAAGTTGCTAAATCGCACGCTTCCACCAAATCCTTTGCGGATTTGTAAAAATTTGCACCAACAGCTATGCGTAAGTTCGGATATAATGTTCCCTGAGCTCGTTGTAAGTGATCCGCAGCCGAATCATTTGGGTAGCATTGCTTAGAGAGGTCAATCACCTCATAAATGAATTTTTCCGTTGGTTGGAAAAGCTGTTGTTGGGTTTTCTGCAATTCTGTGCGACGTCGTTCTTTGTCATGCCAGCTATCAAACTTGCCTTGAAACGCAACTTTGAACCCTGCCCAATTTCTGAATGCGGGCAGTTCGTGGTTATACCACGCTTTCACATCGTCCGGAAGTAATGACTTGACATGAGCCAGATATTTAGAATCATCATAGGCCATGCTTTTGAAGTGAGTTTCCGCAGCAGCAAGGAAAGCTTCAGGTGTCATTTTCTTGGCATCGAATTTGGGAGCGTCAATGTTACAGTTCATTGTGGTGAGTGTAACTCCTTTCAACGCATCCGCAATAGCCACGGCAGAGGCTTGACTGTTAATGGTTAGTACATTAGCCTGAATTTTCATTGTGTTTATCAATTCATTGATGGTTTGTCGGTCTCTATCCCGTTCGTCCAACATCTTGTAGTCTGCGATTGACAGCCGCTTCCGCTGCCCTTGCAATAATCTCTTCTTGAGACATGTCCGGTACGTTTCTGAAACCAGTTGCTTGAAAATCCCGTGAATGAATATCAGCAGTTTCCCAAGAAATTGGTGGTTGGTTTCTTTCAATGACCGCATCTATTGCTTCAGCAATTATGACTTGGTTAGCACTGCTACCGTGCTCTTGTTCAACTGAGCGAACCTCAGCTTTGTTAACTACGTTTTCTACTGTAGTCACTGGTACTGCCTCGTCTTCCTTATCAGTTTCGGAGTCCGTTGACCACGCATTATTTTCTTGCTCATTGGTAGAACTTGCGTTGTTTACCGCTGTATTAATCAGAGGAGTTGCCCCCTGGTCATTGTTCTCGTCTGAGACGTTGGTTGAAATATTTAATTCTTCGTTTATGTTAATAACGGATTTGTCTGAGCCGCTTTCCTCATCCGAGTTTAAAAATAAATTTTCCTCATTACGAAGAGTTGTATTCAAAACATCAGCACCCTGATGCTCACTGGTCATGTCGTCTTTTTTCTTTGCTTGCTTGTGTGACCTCTTTGTAATTCGCTTCTTGGTGTTTATTGGATTACCATCAAAGTGCTTTCCACTTCGAGTAATTTTGGGAGCATTGATCTCCTCTAAAGAAGTCTGCTGCTTTTTGTTTGTGAAGGACATGAATTATAATCCTTGTTTTCCGTCACCAAAATGCAAGCAAGCTCATTTATTAGCATTTACAGACACAGGTTTATCTGCACAAACAAAAGTGCGATTATGGTGATTCCATCTCCTATTTCTTCCTGCTAGTCCCTAATCATCAATGTCATACACATTGCTTTGGATTCTCAATATCCCTTGTGGTGATTTTTCTTTCCATGTTAATATGTTTCAAGTAGAAATATTTCAGCTAGCTTATCATTTACGTATCTAGTTTTTGGGATGGCTAACTTATATAGCGATACCGCCACCGGTAGCGTATGAGTATGCCAAAGATTGTAATACCGCAGCCGGTACAGATTTATATGACAGAGTTTTATTACTTCCTACTCTATGCAAATGCCGTGGCTGCTACAAAAATTTTTTTTTCTTGAGCTTCACCATTCAAAAAATCTTTCCTGTCTAAATCCTACTCAATCGTTAAGCTTACTTTTTGTTTAAGATTAACGAGAAAAAATTCTGAGGTTAAGATAAGTCACTGGACTGAGTGTTACTTTGCATACCATTATCTCTGCTTGTGAGACTACGTTACTTTATACCAACGAAAACTTCACATAGCCATGATATGCAAGTCAAAATCCTTTAAAATTGATAATGAAAATCATGAAACAAGTTTAATTTTGAGATTTCAGGGACAAAATGTTATAAAATTGTTTAGCCGCCTGTGCTTAATTTTCCTGGCTCGTATTGAAATTTGTGTCTTTAAATTTATGCTTGCAACAGTACATTTTCTGCTCACACTTATTTTACACGACAACTCGTGCAATAAAGCTTAATCTTTCCATAAAACCGCAAAAAATTTGCAACAAGCACGTAGGTTTCAAACTACCCGGATTGGGTCGCCATGCAGGAGTAAAATGGGTATATGGCTTATGCGACTGCGACTCTAGCCTTTCCCCAAGTCTCCGAATATGATAGGTTT
>JAQGAP010001689.1:0-18537 GCA_034697805.1 Orchesella bifasciata
ATCTCAAGTATTACTTCCGATCTCAGTATGCATAAACCACAATCGATCTATCCATCAACCAACATTATTACAATATACTTGGTATGCAATAATTATTTCAACATTAACAAAACAGTCTTATATTCATATAATGGAGTATTTTTTAGAAGTTTGGCTTAGTTGTCATTTGTTATGAAATCGGTAATCTTATAGCTTCCTATGCATTTCAACATAAAGCATTAAATAATAACACTCCGGATTTTTAAGCAAACGATTCTGCGACGACGATATAAAATAAGTACTTCCAGTCGAGTATGTTTTCGTTGGCATATTGTTTTTGGTAAACTTTTATTTACATATCAGCCAAAGCTGTTCTATACGTGTACGATAGTGATAAATTTCAACTCATAGTGCTAAAATGTACACCTTCTACAGATATTTTGTTGTGGCTTATGAAAAGGAAATAATGCAATCAATAAAGTAGTGTAACGTGGTCTTGTCACTTTTTAACTTCTGCTTGCATTGTGAGCGTTGCATTTACATCTCAAATTCGTTAGCCGTTTAAAATAAAACACGATCCAGTGACAGGTTTTCTGGACTTCGTGAAACAAACTGATATGAAACTCACTAAAATTTTCTTTAAATGCTAAAAGTAGTATTTGCTTCCATTTGGTCCACTTCAATTTCAAAACAGTTCGAGCGCATGTAATTTCCAAAATTAGTAAACCAAAAGCTACTACAAATAAAACAGATACAAGTATCCCCAAACCAGAAAATGCTTTGACACTTGTTTGCTCCCAAGAATCTCCAAATCTCATTGCTTTAGCGAAACCAAGATTTTCAAAAATTATATTGTACAAATTAATGCTGACATTAAAGCCGCCCTCCAAATTGCACTTCTTCCATTCCAAAAACCGCCTCCGATTCCTAACTCGAGTGATTTCGAGGTCATACAATCCCGACTCCAAGTAGGAAGCAAGAAATGTTTTAAAGTGAAGAAAAGCAAACATGGGTCGCTGGATTTTCCAGAAAAACGCCACGGTAACAAAGGGTTTCTCCTTGTTGTTCACAAAATGAAACATTTTCATTCCAAAGAAAGCAATTTGTTGGTTGAAATCGCAGTCATTTTTGCAAAACACGGCAAACCGTTTATTATCGAAACTAAACATTTGTAATTTCCGATAAAAAGTAGACACGCCATTAACACGGGTGATGTATTCCTGACTCCAGCTCCAAATGTGTTTCATACTCGTAATATTTTTCACCAATGCTGGTCGAAGATCTGGATAGTCACTTTTCGTGTCAATTCGTGCATATTCATCCCAATAAGCATACCCTCGCGTCATAACCTTTAATGTAATACCACGACTTCCCATGTTCATGGTTGAGATTCCGGAGGATACAATCTCTTTAGCGAATTCACTTGAATACAAAATTGGCAACTGAACTTTCGATAGGGCTAAAGTTTCATTTAAACTTCTTGGAACATCCAGTGGTGGTCCTGTTTCAGTTGTCATGAAGGAATAGAGGGAAAACGTATGGAAATTTCGTAAAACAAATGCATAAAAAAGTGAAAGGGCAAAAATGCAGTAGCCCTGTAAAGAAAGCTTTTTCCCTAATGATCCAAAGTCCTGTTCCAGTAACACAGCAAAAAGTCCAAAAACTGTTTGAAACCAATCTTCAGTTCCTGCAAAGTAAAAGTAGATGGTGAAAGCTAATAGAGATGCAAAAAGTATCACCCATGTTTCCCAACCGAAGGGAAGAACCAATGCGGAAAGATTCGAACTAAATTTGTTTTGTCGTTCTACAAAAATATGGTAATTGTAATTTATGACATCTGAAGCGGATTGAAAGGGAAATACGACAGTTTTAAATTGTTGGAGGTAGCCAGTCATATGCAGCTCCAGCGAGGTGAGGCAAATGTGATACTTTCGACATGATTCAGAGGTACAATTAAGGCTTTGGTAATATTCTTCATTAAACCGGGAATGCTCCTTTTCTTGTAATATTTGAGTGGCAGGCATCATTCTACATATTGAACATGACACACATTTCCCCATCTGTTTAAGTTCGGCTTGTTTTAAATTCCATGAGGAATACTTTGAATGAAGTTGAAGCCACAAGTTGTTTGCTTGTTGAAACCTTTGGTATTTTTTTGCTGGCAGGTCAATCAGTTTTACTGGCGCAAAGAACGTTGATTCTCCATTTTTTCGTGAGTATTGCTCTCGAAATGCTTCTTTATTTACACATGTATAACATTGTAAAAATATCCTATCGGAATTGTCATCCAAAGAAACAATGCTCAGGGCCAAACTCAAGTATGTGCTTGACCAAAAACAGATTTTGTATTTTTGAAACATCTCATACATTTTTGCTGGTATTACTGAAAGAATGACGTTTGGGAGAAAAAAGGCTGTGTAGACAGTTTCCATCCCAAATTGAGGCGCAATTGCGGATTTTAACGGATGATGTGGATTGTTGGGGTATCTCATGTCAACAACAAGAACATAGAAAACTGGAGCAAATCTTTGGACTTTTAAGATGGCATTGGTTTTCCAGAACATTGCTGTGTATGTGCGTTTATAGTATGAATCTTTAAATGGTCCCCAACCTCTTACATCCTTTGTTGTGTAGTTTTTTGCTAAATTGTAATATATACTTTGGTAATGTATATGAACAGCGACGCAGCTGTTTTTAACGCAAGTTTCAACATTTTTTTGTGTAAATGATAAGTTCTCAAACCACACAAATTGCACAGTAGCACCTGGCGTTGAAATTATTTCAGTTTACAAAATCATTGAATTAATGTATCCTAAGCTCCAAAACAAAGTTATAAAAATTGAAATGCAGGAATTTCTAACAGAACTTGAATTTCCTTGTACTGCCATCGCGCAATTTTGATGTACAGCTTTGTATATTCAAAACGACAAACTTTATAACAGCATAAAACTTCCAAGGTTTGCACGAGGCATAAAGACACGATATACGTTTATAAACTTAAAATGTGCAGTTGGCTGCTAGACGTGCAGTTTTTAATATATACTACCTCGATGGCGTGACAAAAAATTCTAAGACGGGGGGTTTTTAGTTGATCACTGTTGCACTAAGAAAAAATGAGTCACGACATGCGCATAGTTACCTAAAAAACGATTAAATATTCATTTCATTTACCATATGGGTTAATCTACCACTAACTCAAGCAAATTTAACAGTGTAAAAACTTTTCTTAGTTCTTATATTATAAGCTGCTTTACAATATTACCCTACCAATAATATTTCCATCTAGTTTGATTTCCTAAAAACCCCAAAAATCATAAAGAATGGGATAATCCAGCGAACTAAAAAACTACAAAATCTTCCTTGCTGCAACCCTGAATTGATATCCCCTCACAAATGAGCACAAAAATCGATCCCATATTCCTAGCAAATTCGACGTTAAATTACGCGAAAAGACATTATGCGGACTGCAAAAGGTTACTAAAACATGACTGCGTCCACAATTTGACAGTGTTTCTGAGGTCGCTGGACGTTAAATGACTAGTTTAAAATTAGGCATAATACAATCCATACACCGTAGTGACATACAGATAAGGTTTACACGTGGATGCAAAAGTCAACGAAAACATGTTAATTTTTAAGTTTGAGAACGGTTTAGCAAAGCAGCGTCCAAATGTCTTTTCGGACTTCACTCTACCTGCCATTTAATAGATAACTTACATACACATGAAATTTTTCAAAAACGAAAATATCTAATGACATTTTCGCAGAAGGTTTAAATTACCACCGTAAGTTTCTTCTACCTTTAAAATGGTGAAATATTAGCACAGATGCCATGGACGTATGGGCGTTTATGGGAATGTTTTAGCCATGTATTCAGCTTAAATTTCCACTTTTTAACGTGGAGTAGATAAAACTCAGCACAACCCCAACTCTTTAGTCTCCAAACACCCATCAATCGATATATTCTTTAAAGCTATAAGCAACCGTGGTTTAAGTTTTATTTAGCTTTCAGATTTCGATGTTTGCTGACTCATGTAAATAGATATATGGTGTTCACTTGTAGACCTTGTTCACAATATCGCCCTTCTCATGCTCTTGAATATGGAGGTATATCCTAATAGATTCTGCGACCAATCGTTACTCTTAATGGCGGTTTTACAAGTAGATATTTTCACAGTACATCATTAACGATAAGCGGTCATCTTGCGATTCAAGATTTGTCGCTTTTAAATTCAGTCATCCAGCTGCAGTTTTTATCTATTTGGTAAAACACTGCTTGAAGTTTTATTAATCATTTCCTCCCATTTTCACTCTGCTGCATAATTTTTTAGAAGCCCTACGTGGATGAGTATAAGTATAATTTAATACTGTCTCCTGAATTTGTAATTAGATTTATTGTATCTGCTCGTCGAATGCTGGACTCAGTATAATAATGGTAAATTATAATGATTTAGGAGATTGTAATTGTAATTGTAACGATGTTTGCTTGTATTCACGATAAATAATAAGTTTGGTTGGTAATTGGGATTTAATTGATAATAAATGGAAATGTACTAAGGTTGGGATCAAATTGAGATCTTGTTTTATGATTGGCATAATTTCTTTGGGTTTTTTAAACCGACCTAAATGTTATTTAAAAAGCATGCTTGATTACCAGTTTAAAAAAATCGGTAAGCTTCAAATAAGCATCATGTAGAATGCATGAGAGTTTTCTCGAAGTGGTAAAAGTCTAGACACAGTTTTACAATACTGAAATCATAAGGAAAAATTAAATTATGAAATTATTTTAGGGCAAATAAAACTACATTAGCCTACCGGTGTTATATTTAACAAAATATACGCGACTTTAAATGACTGCTTTGGACATTGCTCCAAATTTTTTAGCAATAAATTATACGTTACATTTTTAATGCTTGGGTAATCTAATAAAATGAATAAAAACCGACAGTTATCCAACTTCTGAAATTTACTCGCATTAGGATAAATTTCAGAAAATTGGAAGATTTCCTGTAATTTCAATTTAAACTGCCTCGGAATTAAGCACAATTGTTATGCCATCATTAAAATCGAATGATTGTTGGTGCTCTTATTCTAGAAACATAACGTCCCAAGATGGTACAAACCTTCAGTCTAGCAAGTTTGACAACTTTTCTTACCCGTAACTGAAAATGCGATTGTTCTGTAAAACGTTTGAAAAATCATTCGTTATTTTTTAACAATTTGATTCCTGATCAAAGACAAACGTTTCTAAAATCAAAAACATGGAATTGGGCCAGGCATTTTTAAATACTCACATTCTCCAACAAACACTCGTCGATCTCCCCTTTTACTTTGACAAGAACAATAATCAATTTCGTGAAAATGTAAAGTTAAAAACTCGATGGAAAATGCCAGCTTGGCACACCACCAACTTAGTTTTGGTTCCATTCTTGACATTTTCTACAATTCACTTGATTTTCTGCAGGGGGAATAAAATACAAGGGAAATCCTTCACTGAAAAGGATTCCACAGTTTGTTGAAGTTTTTGGTTATGGATGCAGTACGTCTTTGTACTTTGTCCCACTGTTTGCTGCTTATTTCCCCTTCCTCAGGGATTACGATCCGTTTTCTCTTTTACTAAAGAATTGTTTTTCATTTTCATCGTTTTTAACAAGCATCATTGCATCGATTAGCTTTGGACTGATGACTTTATTTTCCGTTCCAGCCGTCTGTAATGAGATATTTCGTACTGGAGTTGCTGCCATTGTGTTTGGGAAACTGTTGAAAGAAATAAAAAAGTTAAACACTGATGAAGCTTACGAACTCAACTGTGATGAAAATGACTGGTTTCAAAAATTGATTAAAAAGTGGCTAAAATTGGACCAAAAACAGCTGGAGGAGAAACATCAGGATACTCTACTGTGGCGACAAAATTCCATAATTAAACCGATTTTCACAGCCTACAAAAACGGACGCAGTCTCTCAGTCAACGAAAAATTCAGGAAGCAGCTAACTTTTTACAACCAGCTTTTTATTACATCTTGTAATTTTGGGGGCAGATGGTACTTCTCTCTTTTTGCATTTCTCGGGATTTTAACTTCCGTTGCTATGAACTGTGCCATAATCATGTTGTATGAGGTGGTAGAATTACCCTTATATGTTTATGCTTGTTTCATTGATACATTGTGTTTTGTTTTGATATTTTTCTTCTGTCACCAAGGAGCTCTTCCACTAATTCTGTCAACAGGAATTATTAATTTCTGGGAAAAGAAAAAGATGAGTAGGGTAGAAATGAAACAGTCGAAGGCTTTGAGACCTATTGCTTATTGGGTTGGAGATTTCTTTCAGACGAGCAATCGCACTGCTTTAGGTATTATGTCCTCAATCCTAGATTTAACTATCACGTGCATTATGTCATAGCTCTGTGTCGTACAGAGTTGCTCAGCCACCGGTGGCGTGGTGGCCGGTAGCTCGGTAGCCCAAAATATTAGTGGTGGCTGGTGGCCGGTGGCTCGGTAGCCCAAACTATTAGCGGTGGCTGGTGGCCGGTGGCTTGGTGGCCCTAAATTTTAGTGGTGGCTGGTAGCCGGTAGCTTGGTAGCCTTTCATTTGATCAGTGAAATCTGACAAGTTATGGGAAGAGTTAAATGTATTTTCATATTAAAAACAGAACCACCGTTCTTTAAGAATTCCAACAAGAAAGATAAGACTTCAGTCCATTACTTCTTGAAATATTATTTCTGATGAATTTTTTAAAGCCGCATATGCATAAAATAAAAAATGAAGTGTCAACCACTATATTTCAGCACGTACAGAGGAATATTATATTCAAATAGTTTAACCAATTTTAAGAGTTCAATAACTATTTTGTGCTTCATTTTATTAATTAGTTGTCAAAACAGGCTCAAGAACCATTAGGTCGATGGCCCCGTAGCCTTAAATACGATCGGATGCTAGTAGCCAGTAGCCTGGTGGCTTTAATTTTTTGGTAGCTGGTGGCCGGTGGCTTTGAACATCACTGGTGTCGTATAAGCTAAAATAATAATCCGATTCAAACTCGTTTATTTTAATTATAGTTAGAAAGTAAGAAACCAGGCTATAAATAATATTATTGTCGAATAAAACACCAATTGACCATGGTTCTATTAGCGTTTTCACATTTTACAAATTCTCTACGGCAAAAAATGATGCATAGAATACGTTTCTCCGTCACACTACTACTTAAGTACACTTGTTTTGTAAAAACTTATTTCTCCATTATTTTAAGCAATTTATCAAAATCAAATCAGGCAATTTAAACTCAAGTTGAGTATTACTTTCAATCAAATACATGATAAATTTTGTAGAATTTACTTTATTAACCTGTGGTACACATTAAAATAATAGTCACTGATTCCACAGTTTGAACAAAACTCAATCCGTCTGTATCAGTTTGATTTGGTGACCAATTTGCAGACGCAATTATTTAAAACTTTGTAGTAATCTGCATTGTAAAAGTAAGTTGTATAATACCATTGCTTATCCAATTCAAGTCACTGTAGTTGAAAACGCCCAGTTCGCAGTCTGGAGCCCACACAATGTTAACCCAATGAATTGAGAACGCGGTGAGTTTTCGCTTAGGGATTTGTCTGAAATACGCCCTATGTCACCTTTTCTACTGGGATTGGAAAATCCATCGCTTCGTTTTAAGCGGACAGTACCCCCGTTATAATTGGCATGTTGGCTACACTGTTAGCATATTATTTTTCATCCTCACTCACGGGTCGTATTCCGTGGCGTCTTTGAAGTTGAAATCGAGGAAGAGGTTGAGCAAAAACAGACAAGCAAGAATGATTCCGAACTCCTAACCCTATGCATAGGCTTTTGCGTCACTGTATTTTTTTGCATTACTCAACATTGTGATATCCCACACGAAGGAGAAGCAGTTGCAAATATTGCAGACATTCAATGCCGTGATTGATTTTGATAAATGGATGAAATCCAAGTTTGCCAAAGTCCTAACTCCGCAACATTTCCAAACGCTGAGAAATTTAGCATTTGAAAGATTTCTTGATCTACTTTGTTATGGCTCGTTGGGGTTTCCAATTCTCTTTCTGGCGTCTCTTTTCCATCCTTCCCAACCGGTTAACTTGGCTTTAAAATTTTATCTTGAGATTGAGCTCACCTTGTCCCCCCAGAGTATTCCTTTTGCAGCTTTCACCGTTTGGGGAGTACTGCTGGCCAGTAATACAGTCGTTATAATATTAGCTGTTTGCATTCTATCCACCACCTCCACTCGGCTATGGTGCCGTGCCATGTTGCCCCAAACCCCAATTGGGAATAATTTCTACCAAACGAATCAATTGGGATTGGTTCTAAAGGATGACTTCGTGCTCTTCTACAGAGCTGTTCAACTCCAGTGCGCTGCTACGAATGAGGTGATAGCCAATTCAAAAATTGCGTTGCATTCTGGACTATTTCTAACCATTCTGGCAGTTTTTGGTTTCCTGTTTGTTCGTCATGCAAGTTTGTTTCTGGACTCAGTTGATGGAATCGTCTTTGGAGTTCTGGTGTGTTTTGCTATAGTTACGGTACTGCTTATTTTCTATTTCGAATGTACGCAGTTTCTGAAGACGATTGATATCTCTGTCAGATTTATCAAAAATCTGAAAAAAGGCTCCAATCCCAGAAGCTATGTAGGGAAAGTGGTTGGAAGTTTCAGGCCACTGACGTTTATTGCTACTTACCCCTTTTATTCAGTAGGGAAAAACACGTTTCTTGAATTTTACGACGTGGCGCTAAATATGCTAGTTAATATGGTTGTCACTTTTGATTAGTTTAACTATAGATTTATATAAAACGTTGCAACCGGCACGGGTTTTTTTTACAATGTACGTAATTTCCTTCTAATAATATTATAATAATTGATTTACACATAGATAATCATTGTATTTACTATTCTGAGACTACAATTAAGTGTTTTAAATGTAAAGTAAATTAATAAAGTTAATTAGAATAAGACCTTTTTTAGAGTACGAATCCATGCACTAAAATAAATACAAAAATTACGAAATAATTAAAAACAATTGAAAGTTTTAACAATCATAAAAGATCAATAAAAATAAAATATGTGTGCATCTTCACCTAGTTGTTTATTCGCTTGATTGAACTTTAATGATGAAATACGTCATTAGTAAACTCAGCAACTGTAATAAATAAAATAACCATACAATACACCGTTACTTACATCTTTTTCAGCATGGCTTTCTTGTTTAGAGACATCACTTACCGTTCCAACTAAAGAATAGTTAATTGTCGCAACGCCAGACATTTCAATCGCTACTGAATCCTTAGAAATCGAATCAAGTAAAAGGGTTAACTGTCTTGGGTTTATTGTTAAGTACGGCTCATTCTCATCTAACCAAGTTCTGAAAGATTGCATCTAGAATCACAAATGACATTATCAAACCCCCAATTTTACAAACGTTTTTCATAGCTTACGCACTTAAATGACGTTTACCCTTCTGCAAATACTTGACGAAGCTAGAAGTACCCACATGAACGTGACATAATAAAATCCAAGCACGATTGCTCGGCCTTTTGTATCCCAGCTCAAAACCTCCTTCAACGCCATACTATATGCACAAAGGCCTTCTCCAACAAAATAAATGAGACAGCTTCCAATTGCTTCGTTTACCAATTTAGCTAATCGTTGCAATGACCGATACATAGAAATTCGGATAGTTGAATCGAATTGCCCCTTCACATTCATTTTATTTGGTTGTACGTCGTTCAACGTTTCTACAAAGCGGGATACGTGACTCGAAAGCGTTAACACAGTCATCAAGATAAACACATCGTCAAAACAACTCATGATGAATTTGCAGATTAGTAATAAAATTGTAACTCCTGCTAGAGTAATTTCCGCATTGGTTGATAACTGGGCGTTTTGAAGTAGGAATATGTAGCGTGACTCCCGATTTAGGCTGCTAAGCCAGTTTTCACTCATCTCCGAATCGCTTGTGCGAAACAAGCCAATTGGTTGTGTTGAAGGTACATTCAAACGGAGTATGGCTACAAAGAGCGAAATTGTGCAAAGTAATAGGGTAAAAAGTGGGGAATCTAAAGGTATTGCAAATGAAGAAAGTCTTTTCTTTGATAAACTTTGTGATGGAAAGTTCACAATTTGTAGGAAAACGGTCTGCTTGGTCCAAATAGATTTTACAGTTAAAACTTTATATATAAAGCTGCAAATGTTTTGGAACAGGTTAAAATACGCCATTGTCGAAGTGCCGGTGTATATGCCGTCTACGGAATGCCGTAACGCGGTAGCGTACATTACCAGACCAACAAAATGAAAGATTCCGCAGAAAAACTGTAAATAAATAAAACTTGTGTATAGATTTGGGCACAAATTATTCTTGTTAATTTTATTTTATTTTATTTATTTATTTAATCTTTATAGTTAACTGAGTTCAGTCTACTGTTGCAAGACTGGTCTCCCACTCATAACTCGTCTCACAAGAGAAGGGACACTCTGCGAGGATCCTGTAGAGATAATCACTTCCCTTGTGATAACCCTTGCGGGAACTACAGGATACCTACTCCGTACTGGCTGCAAGCACACACCGAGCCGAGTAGGATTAGCTAGTACGCCTTACCTCTGATTTCAGTGAGACCAGTTGCCCGGTCACCCATCCCTCAGTTTCAGCTGAGGTCGTTGCTTAACTTAGTGATCTTACGAGTACTGTCAAGCTCAGACCAGACTGCCTAGCTTAGTTAATAAATTTTCTGTTGGGCTACATACCCTCTGGAACGTCTGTTTGTATATTTTATACTTTCTATCGCCCAAACACTCAAATTTGTAGGGGACAAAACACAAATAGAATGAGAATTTAAAGGATATGTATAAGAAATTGGAGGACATATTGGATCGTGGAAATTATTTGCGACACAGATTGCAATGGTCTTCGAAGACAAACTTTGAATGCTGGGGTAATATAATGCTTGATGTACATTTAAACTACTAATGAAAATGTGGAAGCGGATGGGATGGAACTGACACCTTAAAGGAAAGCAATTTGCTTATTAAAAATGAATTAATACTTTTTGGATGTTCACTTGAAGTTGACGATTTATTCCTGTGTTTAATTTATTTTTTTTCCATGATTCCATCTCCACCAATCCCAAAAGCAAGCAATCAAATACGTGCGTCTACATGCATTATATTATTATCTTTTGAATACATATACATAACGTTAAAAGTATTCGGAACTCCACATAAATATAACAAACACATAACAACATGAATTAAACAAATTAAATTTTCACATGGGAAAACAACAAATTAAAAAATAAAGTTGCCCCAATTTAAAACCATGACATGGTCAAGCAATTAGAGTTCAATACACGTTTCTCAACGAAAACAAATTTAATTTTGTCATTGATGTTTTTTTATAGATTATAACCGAAATCAAGGAAACAATTGAAAAACATAATACCTTTGTAGCTCACAATTGCCCAAAAGGAATGTGAAATAACGGTCAAACAAATGTTGAAAATTGTTTCTCTCTTCTCACAGCGAAAACAAATTTTTGATATTTCTGTATGCCATATATAACTTGGATGTAGTTTAAATGGGTATTACTCAAATTATATTTGACACAGTTTTAGAATAAACGGTATGAAAACATTTACTAATTTTGTTGTTGACAAAGGGAGTTGAGGAATAAGTTTCCACAACATGCAGTAAGGTTTTTCTCATAAATGTCGCGTAATTTTTTCATTTTGTCAATGTTCCACGCCCATCAAAGCCCAGCAACACAATATTTTCAGCGAAATGAAAAATATCGACGTTTAGGAGACATCCCTTGTCTCAATTTATTTTCTTTAATAATTACTTAATATTCCAAAAACATATTCAGTGGATGTTTGGAGGTTTCTGAAAATGCGCAGCCAAAAAACAACGGAAAAACAGGTCAGTCTTCAGGTGTACCATATATGAAATGTGCGTACCTTTTACTGCTGTTTGAAGGAGTTGATCACAAGTTTGCGTCAAAAACATGGAAATCGGACAGACGTTTATGAATGTCCACCGTTTCCAACAAAACTTTTTCCATTTACCATTTTTCTTTGACAAGGAGACAGGCACATTTCAGCCCAATGAAAAACTTCAATCCCGCTGGAAAATGCCAGTTTGGCACATCTCCAACATCCTCGTTTTTATATTCTTCGTTTTCTCCACATTTCATCTCATTACCTTGCAAAAACGCTCCAAGAGAGAACAAATTGCAGAAGAGGCAGCGGTCTACACTTTTTTCTCTGGTTTGTCCCTTTTGGCTATCACGGCTTGTTTTACAATGGAAAATGAAACTGCATATGTGGCCAAACTCACCACTGAGACATTTAAAGCAGGGGGAATAAAATACAAAGGATATCCGTCCAGGAGAAGGGTTCCGCAATTCACCGAAATGTTTGGCTACATTTCAGTGATTGGGTTTTATTTCATTCATGTAGTTGCTGCACTTTTCCCTCTACTTCGGGATTATGATCCGACATCTATGCTTCTCAAAAATTGCTTTCCATTTCCAGAACTCTGGAGAAAAATCATCGCATCCTTCAGCTTCGGGCTGCTTGTTCTCTGCTGTACACCCGCAGTCTCCAATGAAATTTTCCGATCAGCGACCGTAGTTATCGTATTTGGGAAACTGCTGAGCGAAATTGGAAAATTGAACGTCAACGAAAGTTACCAACTGGACCGACGCTACACTGACAGGTTTCAGAGGTTGATACACAGAGCTGTGAAAATATCCCCAAATACAGATGTCGAGGTTCAGAATCATGATTCCTATGCGTGGCAAGATAACTCGATAATTACTTCGATTTTTCAGAATTATCACGAGAGGAAGTATTCTTCAGTCAACGAAAAATTCAGAGATCAGTTGCACTTTCACAATCAGTTATTTATAATAATTACATCTTGCAACTTTGCCGGAAAATGGTTTTTTCCTCTCTTTGCGCTTCTAGGAGTTTCCATTTCAGTGGCAATGTGTTATATTATAATCATGTTATATGCTGTTTTCGAATTACCTTTGTATATCTTTTGTTGCTTTATCAACGTAGTTTGCTTCATCCTAATATTATTTTTTTGTCACTATGGAGCAAGGCCATTGGTTCTCTCAACAACAATGATGGAGTTCTGGAAAGCAAAACAAATGGGGAAGCACGAAATGAAACAGGCAAGGGCTATGAGGCCTGTTTCATTCTGGCTAGGGAGTTTCTTCACTGCAAAAAATCATACGGCACTTGATATCATGTCTACAATCCTAGAGTATACCATAACTTGTATTATGGCGTAAGTACGTGTACTGAAACTTTCATGAATCATAAAAGGGAAGATTTACAAAAAGAAAATTGTCCCACTCACATTCCGCATATGCTCAATAACGACATCACACTAAACAAAGTATATTTTGGTATTCACTAGACAGTAAAAGTTTTCAATTTCAGTTTACATGTATTCAATAATCGTTAAGTCTAACTTAGATGCTTAGGTTTTCATATAGAAGTCATTAAAATGGTTCTATTAAATAAGGTTAACTTAAAAGCTTTTGTTACAAAGCAAAAAAAACTAAACCAACTATTTGTGTTAGACAAATGTACATCATAATACGTACATTTAGTGTAGCTTAGCTGGAGAAAGCGTTAGTGACATAGTATCAGACTCGTATTGTTGGTATCTTTGCATGCATATTTTTAAAACACTACAGGTACTGGTACTATACATGGAGTTTCAATAAAATTCAACATTCTTCTATATATTTATTTTTAAATTGTTTCTGTCTACAGTATTCAACAACATTTTAAATGTGCGCGTAATTAAGACTTCGCGTGGCATACATCAATATGTGTTTAGGCAATTATGTATATTCAGTAGTTTACAAAAATTGTGATGTCTAACCAAAACAAAGCCTATAAAATGCTTCCAGTAAACACACGGAATAAAAAACAAAATTTGAACACTAAAATTTTACAAGGAAATAAATGTCTGTCTTTATAATTAAACATGTACAGAAAAAGCGGTAAAACGGAACAGAGACTTATTTGCAAAATATCGCACCTAGAATTTAGTTTTCTCATAGGACAACAACAAATTTAAAAACAATTTACCCCAATTTAAGATCAGGAGATGGTCAAGTAATTGGAGTTTTCAAAAAAACAAAATTTACCTTCATCATTCATGTTTTAGTTAGTTTATAACTGAATGGTAAAATGAAATGCATGAAAAACAGGAAATTTCGCAACTCATATTTGCCTAAACTATAATTAAAATAATATTGAAAATTGTATAAACCTAGACAAACCAATGTGCCCGGAACAAGGAAACAAATTTTTGATACTTGTGTATACTATATATGACCTGGATGATTTTTTATGGACATTATGTAAATTACTAATGATACAGTGTTGGAATAACTGAATGAAATCATTTACTGCATTTATTAATTTGTTTCCCTGTTCCTGGTCCATATCCATTGAAGCCCAGTAACACAAAATTTACTGCAAAATGAAAAATATCCATCCTTAAGGAGATAAACCTTATTTTCATTTGTATTTATTTATTATTCCAAAAACACATTCATTGGTGGTTTGTTGGTGTTTAAAAATTTGCAGCATAGTAACAGAAGCTAATAAACAAACGGGTAAAAAATTTAGTCTTCATGTGTACCATCTAAGAAAAGTGCGGGCCTTACACTACTGCTATTTGCACGTTTTTAAGAACTGATCACAACTTTGCATCAAAATCTATTAAAAAATGGAAATTGGGCAGACGTTTATGAATGTCCACCGTTTCCAACAAAACTATTATCATTTACCTTTTTACTTTGACAAGGAGACCGGTACACTTCAGCCCAATGAAAAACTTCAATCCCGCTGGAAAATGCCAACTTGGCACATCGCCAACATCATCGTTTTTATATTCCTTATTTTCTCCACGTTTTATCTCATTTCCTTGCAAAAACGCTCCAAGCGAGAACAAATTGCAGAAGAGGCGGCGGTCTACACTTTTTTCTTTGGTTTGTCACTTTTAACAATCGCGGCTTGCTTTACAATGGAAAATGAAACTGCATACGTGACCAAACTCACCACAGAGACATTTAAAGCAGGGGGAATAAAATACAAAGGATATCCGTCAATGCGAAGAATCCCGCAATTTACCGAGATGTTCGGCTACATATCAGTGATTGGATTTTATTTCATTCATCTGGTTGCCATACTTTTCCCACTTCTTCGGGATTATGATCCAATTTCTCTACTTCTCAAAAACTGCTTTCCGTTTCCAGAAATTTTTAGAAGAATCATCGCATCTTTCAGCTTTGGACTGTTGGTTCTCTGTTGCACACCTGGTGTTTCCAATGAAATATTCCGATCAATGACCATAGTGTTCACATTTGGAAAGCTACTGAGTGAAATCGGAAAATTGAACGTCAACGAAAGTTACCAACTGGACCAAAGTTACACTGACAGGTTTCAGAGGTTCATACATAGGGTTTTGAAAGTATTCCTAAATAAAAATGTGAAGGCTCAAAATACTGATTCCTATGCGTGGCAAGATAACTCCATAATCACCGCGATTTTTCGAAATTATCACGAGAGGAAGTATTCTTCAGTCAACGAAAAATTCAGAGACCAATTACGCTTCCACTACCAGCTGTTTATCATCGCGACATCATGCAACTTTGCTGGAAAATGGTTTTTTCCCCTCTTTGCGCTTCTAGGAATTTCCATTTCAGTTACAATGAATTATGTTATAATCATGCTATATGGTGTCTTCGAATTACCCTTGTATATCTTTTGCTGGTTTATCAACGTAATCTGCTTCTTCCTGATATTATTTTTTTGCTACTATGGATCTAGGCCGCTGTTTATCTCTACAAGAATGATTGAGTTTTGGAAAGTAAAACAAATGGGGAAGCAAGAAATGAAACAGGCAAGGGCTATGAGGCCTGTTTCATTCTGGCTAGGGAGTTTCTTCACTGCAAAAAATCATACGGCACTTGATATCATGTCCACAATCCTAGAATATACCATAACATGTATAATGTCGTAGGTAATTTGATGTGTCATGAGTGTTAAACGATGTTTGGTAAAACTTACAAAAAGAAAATTGTCACCCCTCATTTTGACAATATGATCGATAGCATTATTACTTGAAATGGAGTATAATATGTTGGTATTCACCTCACAGTCAAACTTTTCAATGTCAGTTTACATATATTCAATAATTGCAAGATCAAACTTTGCTTCTTAGGCTTTTGTGAAGAAATTATTTGAATGGTTTTATGAAGAAAGGTCAACTGAAGTAGCTTTTGTAAAAAAGTATACCAAACTAAATAATTTGTGTTAAAAGTGTACAGCACATTATATACATGGAGTGTATTTTAGCTAGAGAAAGCGTTAGTAGCATTAGACTTGGCCGGTATGGTATGTATCTTTGCATGCATATTGTTTAAAAAGCACTATTACTATAAATAGCATCTCAATAATATACATCATTTTTCTTAACATGGATTTTTAATAGTTTTTTCCCACTGTACTCAACAAAGTTTTTAATATGCACGTAAATAAGACAGCGCGTGGCATATATCTATGTATATTCAGTAGGAAATAAAAGTTGTGATAACATTTCCTGTAAGCATTCTGGAAGAAGAACAAAATTTGAACACAAAAATGTTACAAGGAACTGAATTTTAATATTTAAACGTGTACAGAAAAAGTGGAACAACCAAACCCAGACTTTATTTGCAAAATGTCAAAACTCAAAACTTAACTTACGTCGTGAATACTGTACAGCGACCAGTGTTTTATGTATTCCCACATTAGCATGTTAGCTGTGGAAGCAAAAGCCAAAAATTGAAGTGACTGTTATCTGCAATTCAATTGTTAAGCATGGACATTGGTCAAGCATTTCTCAATGCTCTTCGTATTCACAAAAAAAATCATACAATTGCCCTTCTACTTCGGTCACAAAAGAAGTTGCATTATTGCTAACAAGAACCTTCAAAAACGGTGGAAAATGCCAACGTGGCATGTCTATAATTTCCTCATGGTTCTATTGTTCATATATGTGATCCTGCACCTAATAGTCTTGCAGAAATTACCCATGAGTGAAGTAGCTGAGGAGGTTGCGGTGTATGCATTTATGCTGAGTGGAGCATTGTTGATGTTAGCCACATGTCTCACTATTGAACAAAATCCACCCTATCTGGCAATGGTTACCACGGAAACACTATGGGCAAGAGGAATAAGATACAAAGGTTGGATTTTAATACATAATTTTTAGGCATTTTAATGTGTAATTGGATTTGTGGTAAACTTTGACAGGCTGGCCATCTCTAAAAAGGATTCCTCGGTTTCCAGAAATGTTCGGCTATGGCTCAGTTGGAGGATTCTACATAATTGCGGGAATTGCATTTCTTTTCCCGATGCTTCGTGATTACGACCCATTTTTCCAGGTTAATGAAGAACTACGTTCCCTTGCCAGAGTTGCCGAGCCGACTGGCAGCATCTGCATGCATGGGCTTGTGGGTCCTGTGTGCAGCTCCAGCAGTCTCAAATGAAGTTATTCTAATGGCAGCGGCAATTGTCGTGTTCGGAAAGCTAGTGGGGGAAATTGAGAAGTTGAACTTGAATGAAAATCATCAAATCGTTGAAGAAAACACTGACTGCTTTCAACGTCTGGTATACAAACTGCTCAAAAATCTACCAATCCTAAAGCAAATACTGAAAGCCAACATTCGTAGCTTTCCAAAATGGTACGACAACTCAATCATAACACCCGTATTCCAGAGCTACAGGGAAAAACAATATCGCTCAACAAATGAAAAATTCAGGGATCAACTCCATTTCCACAATCAGCTATATATCATCATGACATTATGCAACTACGGAGGGTGGTTGTTCTTTCCACTATTTGCACTTCTCGGAATGGCCATCACGGTTTCAATGAATTATGCCGTATTCATGCTCCACGGTGTGATGGAATTGCCTTTGTATATATTTTGTTGTTTTATTGATACCCTTACGTATGTACTCATCTTCTTCTTCTCATACTATGGAGCGAGGCCCTTGGTTCTATCAACGGGAATGATTGACTTCTGGAAACAGAAGAAAATGGGGAAGGCGGAAATGAAAGAGGTAAAAGCTATGATTCCGATTGCGTGCATGCTTGGAAATTTTTTCAGTGTGAAAAAGAATACGGCACTGGATATTATGTCCACAATTCTAGACTATACCATTTCGTTTGTTATGTTATAAATACCGAATTGCAATACTCACTTTTTGACCAAATACAGTTTAGGTTTGGCTGATTCCTCGAGCTGGTTTCAGATAGGCTTTAAATATGCAATGTTTCATCACATTTCTACTGCCAAATCAAATTACAATTTAGTTCTTTTTTAGGCTCATGTGGATGAAGGTACATATATAAGTGCACAGCAGAGCTAGGGGACCGGAGCACCTTCGGTACAAAGTACATGTACTCGGTACTTAAAATTTCTCGGTACACATTCCGGTACATATTTCTTTGCTCATTTAAAA
>JAQGAP010001690.1:0-18534 GCA_034697805.1 Orchesella bifasciata
AAAATGTAAAAAATGCTTTAATTAAGAAGTTTTTTGTTACTCCTAGAAAACTGGAATGGTTGACTTGGGTTGATCCACCAGGTCGTCGTCAACTGTGAGAAGTAACTGGGTACAAAAAATGGAAAGGGGAAAGGCATGTCAAATATTACAAATCGCAGTGATGCATGTTGTGAAATTGTTGGGAGAAATGAAAAATCGGGACATACCATTGCGGTGCAGAAGAGACCAGCGGAGCTGAGAAAGTGCCACATATCATGGGAGTCGTAAAAGCCAAAAAGAATACAATCATTGTTTTGTATACGGGACTCTGCAGGTGAGGCTTCCCATGTGGAACCCTCATGAAAGAAAAAGTATATAGCAATCCCCCAAAGAGTTAAGGAAGTGAAGAGGTAGAAACCGGGTTGGATCCAGACAAAACGTCTACATTCCCCGTGATACCACTGGAAGCGCAAAAACTAATTTTTACTCCTGTATGGATATATCATAAAATTACACTTGTTTAACAGTACCTTCAAAGCACAATAGAATATAGTGTACAAAGAGCCATTAATGACACAAATGAAGAGCACTTGGGTTGCAAAATTTTGGCTTTCAAATACAGTCCATATTGCCAGCAGGGATAAAGTGTTGATAATGAGGAGGAATCCTGGAAGAACAATTCTACCCGGACCATGAATTATAATGATTTCCGGATCATGCGGCGCTATCCAATCGACACGTTGAACGCGGAAAAGTCTCCCGTGCTTCAAATCGTCCTTTAATTTCATGAAAATGATCGGCATAATGTCATACCAATGGTGAACAAGTCGGCCATTCCCTGAAGTAAAAAGACAAAAGTTTTCTTTCAACTTTGAAGTTCCAAAAATAGTTTTGCAAATGCCTTTTTCATTATCAAACTGGTTTAATTAAATTTAGCTTACGTCTGACATAGCCGTTAAAGCAAACTTTGGGGAGCACCGAGATCAAGAAAATTGAATGTATCACAGTAAAGCAAACTCGAACTATAAATCGCTCCCAAAGTAGTCCAAGAACAGTTATGCATGCGACGAGAGCCAATGCGGCGAATGTAAAGTTTCTGCAAAATAAAACCTAATTTATAATTTCAATCTCTAGACCTTTTATAACAAAATAGTTTACTATTTGTCACGCTCACTTACGCGCTGAGATAAGTTGGATGTCGAAATTGATAAATTGTAACAATTGTAAGCGCGGCTATAGTATACATGAAGACGGTATCTGAAATACAAATTTATTTAAGCTTTTAGCGAGTTGACCGACACACGACTAAAAATGAACACAGGTTGATTACCTACCGAATTGGAAATTGCTTTGATTTGGGCAGATATGATAACCTATAGACATGAAACCTGTCATGCTAAGTGATAGAGCTAAGCAATATAGTAAGGAATAATGGTTTAAGGTTCCGTTGTCCAGATTCAACGTCCTTTTAGTGCCACAGGCCCAAAATCTACATCCATAACCTTCTCGTTCACAAGCTTGCTGAACGGTATACGTTGAATTCTGCGATGTTTGGCGATACCTAACCATAGCACTATAAACGAGTCCAAAGAGGAGGTAGCCAACGTTGGAGTACATGTGATTGAAGTCATGGTAAGGTCCGAACATGTGTGAGCAGTAATGATTAAAGTAGCAGATGTCAAAGTTTCCAGTTTCCACTAAACTCTGCAGACATAAAAAGACTTTAAAGCCTTTAATTCTTAGATAACCCCAACCGTGACTCAAGTATTTCAGGGCTGACTCACCTCTCTGAAAGTTCTCATAAGTTGAAAAACAGGAAGGGAATAGAATGCTGTGCTGATGAAAATCCAGCGGCAATAACGCTGTGACTGGGCAACCACTCTGTTAGGTTCTTCAATTATTATATCACTAATTTTGATGTCTGACTTGAATAGTCTATGCTGTCTTTCGATCGGTGGACACTCTCGTTTACCCGAAATCATCTCACATCTGAAAACCAACGAAGACAGAGAGTATAACGTTGTCAGTTACAGTCAATTTAAATATTAGACTTGTCGTGACAATTTTTAAGAACTATGATTACCTTAATTTAGTGAATTTCCGCAGAAATAGAAATGCTGTTAATCCAATGCTGGTGATTAAAAGTACAGGAGCTAGCAGAGGCAAATAATAGTCAGAAGGAGACATTCCTTCTCGTATCACAAACCGTATATCTTTTCTCCGAAATGGGTGACTTTGTGACGACGCATTTTGTTGACACTTGTTATCATCGGGGAAAGGGTTGAAAATGAGTAAAAACCCTTGAGGAAATTGATCTCTCTGAAATTAATTGTGATTGCAAAACCATGCCATGAAAAAATCAGTGAAGGGTTTCCAGTAAAATGGATAATCTCACATTACCCTCAGAGTCAGACCAGTTTTTAATGTAAAAGTTTCAGAAAATAGCATGTCAGCAGCCCCATCAATCTGATCCAAAAAGGGACCCTGGTCAAGAAAAGAGTCATGTAGAAAACTAATTGATTGATATTGGAATCTTCTGTCCAAATATTACCTGTTTAAGCTCTTGGACGCCTACAAGTGTACAAATATCGGAATTAGATGCAGCTTCAATGAACAGGTAGTGCCAATCCGGTGGTGGCATAAACATGAAGATTGACGGTGATGACGGAGTGGCTATTTCAGCCACCATTGTGTTTGGTCTGTAAAATATGTAGACTTTTACTGAAAACCTGTAATAACTGTGGCTCAGTTTCTATTTTAACTTTACGGACTTACGTTACTATAAAATCTTGAAGTAAAACAATCCTCAATCTATAGTAAATCATCACGTCATTATAAACACTGATCTCCACAGTTAAATTCCAAGATTCACATTTGTTCTCCTTATAATGCCATAGAACTTTTCCAACAATGTCATCCGAAAATCGGTGTATCCGTTTTGAGTCTTTTGTGTCATTGAGGAAGTGAACAGGAACTTCCCACGAGCGGATTGAGCCATGCCAATACGCGGTGACAAGCAGTGGGTAGCTAGTTTTTACTGTGCGATTTTCCGGAGGTTCCGCTTCAGCATAAAATTGTAGTTGCCAAGCTGGCCACTGAGAAAAATTTCACATTTTATGCAAATGACTCAATTATCTTTAAAATTCAGTAACAAATCCAAACGAACCTGTTCCAGTAGGGATGCATTGAGTGTATAAGAATAGAGATGTCTTTCTCCACTAAGAATGCTCGAGAATACGGGTCGAACGTATGGTTTGTCAACATAGTAATGTTTAACTTCCACAGTGCTACTTTTGTTTCCAATTTGCTGAGACTCGGATAACTGAACGAGAGCCATTAAAAGAATGGAGATGCTCAGTAGGGAATTTAGTACTTCGTTCATTATGATTTACATACAACATAACTTGAGCTAATGTGCTTGCTCTTTGGAAAGTAAATGATGTATGTTTCTACAATGCTACTTGAATACTGCAAGAAAAAGGTGGTGATGTGATAACTGATGTGACACAAGTGAAGGATGTACGATAAATATAATTGACTCATTTGGAGTACAAAATCTTAGAACGAGATAACATTGTTTATTTGTTCGTTTCATGGGAAAAGAGGCAGCGAGTTGACAAGATGTATTGCTACATACTTGAATGTGAAACTGACCTCACTCATTTCATTCCAAGTATAGTACAAAGTTTGTACTACAAACACCAGCGGTACGAATTGACTGCTGGAAACTGTAAGTAATGCAATAGTAATGTACTGTCAGCAAAAGAACAATAAACTATTATGGTTTCGTACAAACTACCTATGGCCAGGTGTTCATCGGGCCAACAGAAATGGAACAATGGGGTTTGATTGACAATATTATCATTTTCATATTTTTATGAACCCTTTGTGAAGCAATAAACAGAAAAATTGTTTTTAAAGTCTACATTGCCTACTAATAATTAGTAGTACAAGTATTGAACCTTATCATTTTCTTCATGGAAAACGCATTCAATTTTATTTACTAGAAAACAATTACCAACAACGTGATACCTACTGAGCTAGATATACTGAATACAACAAAGAATACAAAATTGCTATCGAGCTTCAAACTTTCTATTAGCCTGAAAAATATAATCTTTGAACTATGAACATTGCCGCAAACATAAATATTTTACATCGAGTTTCCAAAATGGATAACATGAGTGAATGAAAATTGAATTGCAAATATTTCTGGCCGTAGTTTATCGCTTATGATTTCCAACCTCATCAAAATCGTTATTATTATTAATTCGTCGAGTACTAGGTAAACGGGATCTGACTAGATTCTTCCAAACCCTAAAACTATTTTGTCTTTTGGTGGACCCGTGTGTTGTGTCATTTTGAGAAATCTTAGAAGGGTTTTGCATGTCGTTGATTTGCGAGGTAGACTGTTGACAACTGTCTGGTGGATTATTATTTTTAAGAGATTCCTTTCTTCCCTTTTCGGCTTCTGCAGGACGTTTGGCAAATGCAGAAGCTTCTCTCTCTTTAAGTTCGTTGTGCATCTATAAAGAAAGAAAGTTGACGTAGGTTAGGAATTGTTTGTGTATGATTACAAACATAAAAATAATATTATCGAATTACAAATCCCGTCCACAAGGCTATTATTTGGAGACGCTCAGCACAACTAGTTTGGTTAAGCTTGAACTTTATATGGCAGCAAGATTTCAACAACCCCATTTTGATCAGGGCCATCTTATCATTTTTGGAACGCTTAACCATCAACTACAATGCAATCCATTTGGGGCAATGAGAAACAGCTTCTTTTAATTTTAATGTTAGCAAATATTTACATTTATAACTTGCAGATAAGCAGTTTTACCGTGAACTTTCGTTCATTTTCATCTTCTGGCATGATAGCAGTCATTTTCATAATCCGTTGGCCATTAGCACCATCATAGAAATTGTATTTGACCTTGACTGATAGACAAACAAATTCCACATTTGACTGACATTCACCTATGAGCTCTTCGTTGGGGGACAAAAGGGCAACTTCCTTTAATATAAACAAACCAATGTATTTAACCACAAATACATTATCTAATTTATTTAACATTAAATATAATTTAAATAGTTTATGGTAAACATACCCCAAGTCCTACAGGATATGCAACCAGCATTATGCATTTCCCTTGCGAATCGTGGCATTCCAAATACTTTATCCCTTGTCTCCTATATACATTTTCCCTTCTTGTACATTCCACAAATCTGCAAATTTCCTTGTTGTTCTCATCGCTGATGCGAAAATATTTAGCTGAGTCTGGATTGATTATATCTTCACCTTTATCGTTTTCATACACAACGTTAACAGAAGCAGCGTTCTCGAGATCTGGTATATTGCAATGGATTATTGGTTGCGGAATAAGTGGTATTCCAACTGAATTCAATCGACTCAATTTCCGTTTTGAGGGTTCTGAAGACAACGAGGAAGAGTTTGAAGTATCCATCACAAATCACACTGAACTACATCAAAAATAGCAAATGAATTCTTAGATGCGAGAAAGGTGGGAGTAAATATATTAAAAAGGTTGTCAGAATGGCTTACAATTATGTGTGGTGATATCCTCAATTAGATACTGTAAATATTGTAACGCAAAAAGCATAAACATGCTTTCGAATGTGTAAATATCACAATATGAACCACTTGATAAGATAACAAAAGTTTGATTGTAAACGGATACATGGACTAATCTGCTTGCAGCCGTAAACATCGGGAGTGTCTTGTGGAATTCAGGATCTTGACGAGGTAGTAATGACTAAGTCATTATAATAGTGATTTGATTAGTATATGTACAGTCATGTAGCATGCTATGTGGTGCACGAGCACAAAAATAAGAATGTACAAGTTCTTAAATCAAATCATATGCATATGTAGCTATCCTTCATATCCCATGAAGATCATTTCGTGCATTACTGTTACTTTTAGTATTAAATGGTGACTTGTCTGTGTATGCCAGCTAATGTAAGCTGCAAACACACCTGTTTGCTTCGTCTGCAAGATGAAATGCAGGTGAAGGTCGAACTGATTTGGTTGTACACAATGATGATGATCATTTCATAGCATAATGGACGGAAACATTTTGACTTGCTGATGAAACAAAATGTGGCTACGTTCAACTTTACTTTCAAATCCCTGGTTTACGTGCATGCATGAAAATTTTTATTTGGGTAGCTCATGATTCATGAGTCATGCAGCTGCATTGTCGGTTTCTAGTTTTTATCTCCACAGCACAGACATATAAGAACCAGATGAAGCATACAGAGCTCCATTCTGTGACATGGGATGAGATTTTCATGTATATTTTATTGCGTCATGTCTTAAAGTTTTAAAGTAATTATTTACATTTGAGGCTAGAAAATAGCTACGTCATTAAAAAACTGGAATACTGCTTTGCTTCGTTGTGATAAGGTCATCATCGACAATTAACAGTCCCTGTAAAACAAGTTGTCAAATTATTTTATTGGTTGACTGAATGTTATCATAATGACTGGGTAGTAAGTTGATTATTGAATTCAATTTGCAATTTTTAATCAGTAAGACTTTATTCTTTCACTCACCATGAAAGCTAGAAAAAGAGAAGCTGCCGATAGGAAATGCCAAGCGTCATGGGAGTCGTAAAAGGGATGAAATGGAAACCAACCACTGAGACAGTCCTCGTTTTCCGCCCGAGATGCAGATGCGGATAATTCCCACTGAGCAGGAGCGCGGACGAAGTACTGGAGCGAGAAGCCACCAATAACTCCAGAAGCTAGAAAGTAAAGTGTCGGTTGCACCCAAGTGCGATTCTTAAATTCCCCATGAAGAGGCTGCAAATTAAAGTTGACAAAAGTAGAGCATCTCTTTGGACATTACAAATTACAACTGACGCCGTGACGAAATTGGAGTGAGTACCTTCATGATTCCAACATAATAGAGTGTTGTTCCAAGAACGTTTCCCACCAGAATGTACAGCAGGTAGGAAGCAAATCCCATGCTGGACAGTTCGGAATACACTAGCACAGCGATACAAATCGAAAAGGATATAAAAGGGAGAATTAGCCGGTCTCCGTTGATTCTCTGAGACGTTAATTGACCGAGATATCGGTATATCCTCCAGTCAGTCACTAGCTCATTGTTTTCTACACATTTTAAAATATTAAAATGAAACACATTCGTTGTAGCATGGAAATGTACATATTTACACATACCGTCTCTAACGTAGCCAACTGCATAGTAGTACACGCACAAAAAAATCATAATGATATACTGGAATGGGAGAAAGATGCATTTAAAAACAAGTTTGGCATTGTCAGTTCCCCTTTCGAATAACAGTCCCAAAACTGAAACAATGACGAACCCGGCCAGAATCGCAAACGTGTGATTCCTGGTAAGAAACATTAAACATGATGAATTGAACCTAAAAATATTCAAGGAAGTGAACCAATTCTGAAAGGGTCTTACGCTCCAAAATGTACAGGATGACGAAACTGATAAATTTTCAGAAGTAAAAGAACGGCTATCACGTACATGAAGCATGTATCTACAAATTTAATTCCAAAGCAAATTGTATTACTGATAAACTTCAGTTTTAATCCAATTATTCTGCATGGTGGACCCGGATCGGGTAAGCAAGATTTAAATGTGTGTTTCTTTTAGTACCAAATTGGAATGTAGATTGGTTTGGACATAGATGGTAAGCTGCGCTCAAAAATCCCTTTAAACAATGCATGTGACAATAAATGAAATAAAGTTCCAAAAAGTGTAAAGTTTCAATAAACAGTATCACCCCCAACTGACCTCCATTGTTAAAGCTACTCCGAGGGCGTAAAATACTCCAAAATGAGCTGGAACACCATGATCCCATCGAAAATAAATCCTGGAAAATGTACACAAGCACGCCTGACCAACTTTCCCTACAGAGCAGCAACAGCAGGAAGATTTTCCACGATTCTCAGCATCCTCATTCTCCAGCTCATTGAGACAAAGATTACGACTCCTCCGGCGAACAATGAAAATGAAGAAGATGCCAAATATCACATAAGAAGCATTAGACCAGAAGTGGTTGAAATCGATGAGCACTCCAAGTCGTTGTGCACAAAGGTAATTGTAGTAGCAAATGTCATACTCCCCTGTCCTGTATAACACCTAAGCAAACAAATCAATTTGTGACAATAAATTCATCAGAGCTCAATAAATTCATTCATTGTGAACTTGCGTAGCTTTGTTAAAAATTTTCCTACCCGTAAATAGTGTAAAACTAGTTGGTAGACTGGAATGGAATAGAAAATCGCAACGATTCCAATGGTCCAGTAAAATCGTTTCGCAAACTTTTTCACTTCGTTGTACCCTTTGCACCCAAAGTCTGCTATGTATAAATCTGACTTCCATCTGAATCTGCCTGCAGAAGCGGCAGGCAGTGAAGAAGACACTTGAATCACACTTGAAGGTCGGACACTTGACCTGTTCAGAGGTCTGGTTTCATTCTCATTATTAATGGCAGCTCCATTTTGCTCAGAATTGAAGGTGTCATTTAGGCTTGTTAGTAGCGTGATTGATGCAGTCTCTGTCCCAAAATTGTCTCTTGTCGTTTGGCTATTAAGGAGAGAAACCAGAAACTAAATACCAAAGGAAAAAAGTTGAACACTGAATTGAAATTGAACTTAGTCTTACCCTAACCACTGATGCCTGTTTCTAAACAGTGCAATGACAATAAGGGACGTCAAGAGTGTTACAAATATTGGAAGAAACAAACACGCTAAAATAATCCAAACGGAGACTTTGCTCTCGTCGCTGATGATCAGCTTGATAGTTTTAGTTCTGGAATCTTTAATATTTGTAGATAGCATGCTGTTGGGGTTTCGCCAGTTGTCTGAATTATTATAACTCCCTGATGATGAATCTCGTCGACCACATACTTCGTTATCGGTGTGCGCTACCAGTACAACCACAAATCCCTTCGCAAACTCACCATATTTCTTGACATGGAAGGAAAATAAAAATTATATACGTAAGCCCATATATACATTTACTCCCGTGACCGTGGATAGATTAACTCACCACAACTGTCATTGCTGCCGTCGTCGACATTGTTTGCCATTTGCCTTGATAACGAACATTATGTTCCAAATCGTAAATTGGACACTGGAAATAAAATAGTTTGCATTATATTTTTAATTGTTTTTTATAGTTTACGTATTGAAGCAATTAGAGTTGGTTGTGTACCTGTGGAGTTTGAACTGATATTGTCATACAGTTTGTGCTATCGGAAATAGCACGGATTTTGACAGTTGATAAATCAGGTCTTCCAAAGTTAAAGCCATAGTATTTGGGAGCTGTCGGTGAAACATCAATTTCTACTTCTTTGTCTACTCTGAAAAATTAACGTTGTGTCATTTCCGGCTTTTTATGGTGAATAGAGCTGATGATTATATTATCGTTTTTGTCTCACGGTAGTTGATAGTCTTCGGACAGTTTCAAAATCACGGAAAATGAGTGCAATTTCGTACTCTGAGTTGAGACTCGGAGTGTGACATTCCTCCCTTCAACAATCTCATCGTCCGCGTCAATACACAGTGTCCGACCAGCGGAGTAAAAAACATTCCTTCAAGATGCAACAAAGATCATTAGATATTTTGCTATTAGCAATATGTAATGAATTCCGCAACTTTTGAGATAAATGAACCTTTTAGATCGTCCTGTTATTTGAATTTGCTGCTCGTCAAATTGAAATGGCACTTCAAAGGATGAAAGAAACTTTTGTTGCCTCGCTGAAAACAGAAGGGGATATTTTAAAGATGTGTCCTGAGTCGTACTTACTTCGATTCGTAAATTGGTCGTCTGAAAATCAATCAGAAATAATTACGCAACAGCGACAGGACTGTTGACTGTACAAGCTGAATAAGGCTCACTTTAACTGTTAAGATATTTAAGATTCATTCACCTTAAAATCCGGACCACTTACATGACTTTGCTGAATATATTTCCGAGGAACATAAAACACGTAAGCTACAGGTTTATCTTGACTAACAAAGTTTGTATAAATCTGATTCGTGTTAGCGACTATTATAGTACATTTGGTTTCGATTAGTATCTCACGACCCCGTATACACAGTGTCATGTATACAAAAATGAACTGAAACACTAAAATTAAATGCGATGTTTTAGAAAACGCCCTCATTTTTACTGCACAATTCCACAAGCTGAATGTGCTATAGATTTGCAGAATTCACGCATGTCTTTTGGTTAACCAGGTGTGATTATGATTAGCGAATGTCATCATATCATTATGACAGCTCTCTCAATACTGAAAACTGCGATTTGGATGAGGTTGGCTCACGCATTGTAAGTACGTTCAGTTTTATCTTATCTGTCATCCTGCAAATAATGTACGATGACGATCTTTGTATCTTTGGGTGGCCAAATATCATTTTAATAATTCTTTGTTGCAAGATATATCGTATATCTATGATTTATGTAACTACATAAGTATGTAGGTATGTACTTCAAATAATAATATGTAAGTCTGTATAAAACCATATGTAACACTTTGAAGGACATAAATATGTGAATAGTTCACTATTTAGAATAATTCTGTGCATGTTGTCGGTGACTTCATAAAGGCCGAGAATTTTTTTTGTGATACACTAAAAATAAATATTATTCTAGATGACTCACTTTACATTACCTGTGACTCGATTCATTAGGGTAGAATGGATTACGCATTTGCATACACATATTAGATGCCAAACAGACTTGCGAATTATGAAAGAAAAGACTATGACAGGGATAACAAGAATTTTACTGCATTCTTTTTTTTCTCTCATTGGGAAATATACTACTAAATTTTAGATCTGACTATTAAATGTAAGGTAGCCATTTAATGAATGGGAGCGGATATACCCTTACATTATAAAATTGTTCCAATGGTTTTGGAATACCACCCGGAATACAATAACTATACTTTTGTGAGTTGGAGAAATATTTACTAATTCACGCTCCAATATTTTCTTTCAATCAACCAATAGCTTTCGTCGAATTGAATCTCCGAAAACGACAACTGAGAAAGTCAAGGATGACGAAAAGGCATACGCAATTACGCTAATGGACAAATGTCAAGAAACCCAATCCAAAGTCACAAACTCACTTTTAAAATGAAGCTACCTCCATATTCAGTAACAATGAGTACAATCGAATAAAAGAGCATGGGAGGAAGGAAAGGGCCCAAAAGAGAGAGAGAAAAACGAAAAATTACAAAGGATACGCTACGATACAGCACAATAATCACCATTGTACATTTCCCAAGAAAAAGGGAAGGAGGGGAGGAAGAAAAATTCGATTGAATCTTCAGCTTTCCATCTCCCTTGATTTTCTTCATCTTCTTGGCTAATCCTCCAATTCCAACTCAAACTGCCTTCATTTCACTAAGCTTTCACCAGTGTAAAATAGTTTTAGATGAAGCAAGCGGATGGATGGCATAACTTTCCTTAAAATGTTAGCGAGTAAGATATCACTCAAAAATACTACATTTCAAGAAGAAGAAGTGTCAGGTCGTATATTAGCTTCCGATCCAAATGGAAGATATTGGAAGGAAGGAAAAAAGTTTTTAAAAGTACGAAATAAGAAAAAGAATTTCCCCCTTTTTTCAGTGGAAATCTATCGAATTATTGAATGTGATATGGATGGATGATGGGGTTTGCTGATGAAATGTTCCTTTTGTAGAAAAGTCACTTCCTTTTCCTGATCTTTTGCTCTTTTTCAATCCACTCCACATATTCCAATTTTTTGTGTTGTATACACGGATATTTGGCTTTGTTTCTTGATTTTCTAGTAGATTTCATTTTGCAAATAGATTCCCCAAACTCCACTGTGTTTATTCAGGAAGTTTATATCATTGTAATTAACATGGAGATCCATTAGCCCAGGAAATACAAGAGTTAGTGAACTCTTCTATTGTAAACATCGATGAAAATATTTTTTCTCATAAACTGATGAGTCAGTATAGAAAAAACGGTTGCGTTTCTCAGAATACAATGATCCTTTTTCCTTGAAAATGAAAATTTGTTCTGTTTCTGTAAGAAAGTGTGTAATGAAGCAGTGGGGCAGTGCATTCATGATGCGCATTCAGCTGTAAATGTGTGAACATTGAGAACGGTTCAGATATTTAGGAAAAATGGAAAAGGCACTGGAAATGAGAATGGGACAGGAAAAAGTAATCAACGAAAATGATAAAATTTTATGGTTATTTAGAATGGAAGCTGTAATATGCAATTTTGTGTTTGCTGCCTCCTTCCATTGTTATTTGTTCATGTAGTGAAGATCAATAACGAAATGAGATGAGATGTGCTAGAACAACAACAACAAAACCAAAACAAACGCAAAGATTAGAAGAGCAAGTTCAATATTATGGCAAAGCAAAAAGGTAAGAAATCAAAGGGCAAGTTGAACACGAGCGTTAAAACAGCTTTTCACTTTTTCCTTCCACTTTTACCTTCCGTCGGAAGAAAGTCTGATGCCCATCTTGTTCTTGTAGCCATGTTCAGTTCTAGTTGCTTGCAGGGAAACGGATTTTTACTTCTTCTCCCCTTTTTTTAATTGCTTCAAGTTTAGGTCTTCCAATTCCCATTAGCCAACCATCCTAACTGCAATGTAATTACAGGGATTGACTCTTTACTCCGAAAGGAAGGAAAATAGAAACGACAAAGCTTTTCCGGCATATAGAAGCATCTCATCTCATCTTCTCGCTCATCGCCATTATCAGCCACCAAGAATAAATGTGAAGTTTTGTTGTTCGTCGAACCCTTGTGTTGTACACGGAGGTTGGCTGGGTGCATCACGTGCTCCTAAATATAATGGTTATTGTACACAAACTTGGGAGAAAATGAGAAAAACTTTTGCCAGTCTGATGATGATACGATCAAAATGTCCTTTTTGGTTTGATCATTACAACGCAATGATAATATACCTTACGAAATGGGTGCCCAAGGTAAATGCAGGACTTGGTCTTAATGGAGCGAATGCAAGTTTCAGCATTATCTATTCTGTAGTTCTTGCTTGTACCCTGGTGGATATAATCTTTTGTAAATGAATATTATTAGAACATAAAAACCGTAAGCTGCAAGGTAAAAATTAATTAATGTGGACAAAGGGGATGCGTCAGCTTGATCTTATACTATATCACATTTCCAGCAGTATTTTTTATGGAAATTGTTAACATTTCGATAACTGCTCAAGCAAAAGATATTTTAAATGAGCCCAACTACTTTAATCAAATTAGCATTTACGATGTCCGTAGAGTAAACGAGCTGTATAAAAATGGAATGGATGATAATACAATTAGAACGTAGTTTGAAGCCTCAATAAACTTTATAATATTCAAACATCCTGTTTAAAATCTGTAATCCGAGTGTAAATTAGTTTGTTCATCCTTCATCCATACTTCTTTGAGCATTCATGTGAATTTACATCACGTTACGTAGAAAGCTGTAACAGTGCAGATGTTGAGTACACATTAAATCCGATAGATTTCAATATTCAACATTGGCTGAGTTATGAGCTAAAAATTAAATACCAGTACGTTTGCATAAAAATACGGGTAATCTAGTTCAATCCTAGCAGCACAACACACGTATCTATGTCCTATATGCGTAAATTCCACAGTTATTTGCTTTGGGCCACTAACACACAATTACATATAATCTATTTCTCCGGGGAGAGCTTCAACAGCCTTGTCCTTCCTCTTCTCCAAACGTCCTAGTAATAATCAGCACAGATGGCAATAATGAGAGTGCCTTAAGGGATTTCTTTTTTACATGAAAACTCAGCTCCAAAAAATCCTCAAATGACATGATACACAGAGTTACAGACTTGGGACACTCCCGACAGTCCTCACTGTCCATTCTTGCTCAGTGAATAATGTTCATGCATGCACATGATGTTGTTACGATTATTCGATCTAACCTGATCATCATATCAGTCCAACTCCAAATCAGTGCACAAATAGTAGCTCCATGAACGTTATGGGGATGTCTTCGCTTTACGAAGTTACAGACATTGATTGAGTAGCTGTGTTTTACACACGAGCCCATATTCTTTGCTCATATTTCATGAGCTACGTCCGGCCCATTTTAATCTCCACTGTTCATTTACATTGTAGGATTGCATGCTGTCCCTTAAAAATTTTACATGAGAATGACACTTTTGCTTGTGTATAAACATAACGAAAAACCCAATATTTAATGAAATGCCTTTTACTCTTGATTATGATGACGGTGCACTTGTTTGGCGTGGCTGAGGATATTATTGCTACTGGGTGAGTGAGACGATACGGGATAGCAAGGAATACGGAAGGGTCCAACTTCTCATTCATCCATCCAATCCTGCCAACTAAGGGTTCCCCTATTTTTTCGGGAGATTGTATAACCAAGAAGCAAATATTGGGTCGTCCCTCATTACCCCAGTATTGATTGAGGGCGTTGATGAGAAACATTATTAGAGCCCGTTGTCAGCTAACCGGCATTTCCTTCCGTTGCATCCGCATTTTCCCTTTTTTAATGCTCAATGCACTGCACAGCCATATGACTAATCTCATGCTCAGTTTTGTTAGCATTGATATGATGATGATATGAGTTTGTGCATTTAGGCAATGACATGTAATAAAAATCTTCATGAGTTTGAAGCGTGGAAAAATATGGAATGCAGAACAAGAGTAAATTAAGGGCCTTTGTGATTCTAATCAGCAAGCTGCAGCAGCCAACTCAAACCTCTATCCTTTTTCACCATTTTATATTACTCATATTCTGCAGATCAACTAACTCTACGTATTTGATGGTTATGGTAAGATATATAAGCAACTGTTTTTACCAAGTAAGCTCCGTTTGCAATCTGTATCACTGTACAGGACATTTTTATTGCATTTTTATTCCACGCCATTAAATCACATCTCCAAAGAGCTGCATGCACTTTTGAAGTTTATTCCATCATACGTTGGTTAACTAGATTGATGGGTTTAGATTTCTATGTCTTCGATACGATCGATTCCAACTTCACGCATTAACATGATGGAACTAACTGGTGCACTGAATTAAAGATATACAACATTTTGTTTGTGTACAGTGTCATGATTTTTAATGCGTTTAAAAATTCAGCACCAAGATAACCAGCACTAGCAATGAATGAATGAACTGAAGATCAATACCTCGTCTGTTGAGCTGGAATATTAATAGATAAATGTAAATACATCTTATTCCTCGTTGTTTTTTCTTGCATTGATTAGCATTCCTAATACGATAATCTTTGGTTGTCCGTGGACTGGTGGACTATGACATTCGAGGCTATGCCTACATGTTGTCAACATACTATTACACCAACAGAAGCGGAGGATTAGTAATTTAACTATATTTAACTCGCGATAATTTAAACTGCTTTGTAGGGGCATTGTGAGACTATGACCTGTTCTTTGGAATGCGAATGGATTAAATGAAATTATCAAACCAGATTTGTTTCACGGTCGCTCAGTGTTATTGGACATGACGAATAGCAAAATAAATAAATAAATCGATCTGATTATTCAGTAACATGGATTATATTCCAGTAATAGATTTGAAAGGAGTTGCAGATAAGATTATAGAGGTTCGAGACGGCTTAATATCCATTCCAGACTCGGATCTCACACTGTGGTACTCTGTGGCTGCTGAGATAAGAAAGGCTTTAAATGGAATCGGGTTCATGTACTTAAAAAATCATGGGATTCAGCAAGAAGAGGTAACTTAATCTTGTGTGTATAAATAAAGCTCATCAAATAAAATACTTATAAATACAATAATTCATCTCCAAGATATCATCCGCATTTGCAGCCAGCGAAACCTTCTTCAAATTGTCGGAGGCTACTAAATCGAAATACAAGAAGAATCCGGAAATCAGCACTCATGGTTGGGTACAAGCTGGGCAAGAGCTGTATGTTTTCGGCAATAAATATTTGTGTTGTACTTACCTATGTTTTTAGCTCAAATATAAATCCATGCATATGTTACATTTAGTTTGCACCCCAACTCGGTGTTCGAGCTGCGAGAATGTTTCGACATTGCAGGAAACGAGCGGTTTTATCCCACACCCGATGAGCATACAAACTTCCGTGAAGTAATGGAAAAACTTGAAAATGAAGGGAAGAGCCTGATGAGGAAACTCCTAAAACTTTTGGGTCTCTCCTTGGAGCTGGAGGACACTGATTACTTTATAAAATGCAGTCGTCATCTGGACAGTGACAGTAACGATCCGCAAAATACAATTACCAACGAGTGTGACCTCAGAGCTATTTATTATCCTCCAATCCCACATGATTTACAAGTGCCACCAGGAACTGTTCGGTGTGCCCAGCATACTGACTATGAAATTCTCACGTTGCTCTTTCAGGATGATGTTGGTGGTCTGGAGGTAGCCTGTTTTTGCATTTTTGTAAAGAATTTATTCATCCCATTATTCACAATTTTTATATATTCAGGTCAAAGACGTGAATGGGAAATGGATTCCTGCAACACCCATTCCAAATACGATTTTGGTGAATACAGGAGATTTGCTCCAGTTCTGGACCAATGGCTACTATCCTGCTACGGTGTGGTTCAATTCCTTCAATTCATAATTTATTATGGAGCTTATAAGGATTCATGGAACGTACACAATTCATTTTTTCAAATATTTGTTTCAGCTCCATCGCGTGGTAATTCCTGAAAAGGAAATTGGGAGAAGAATAGCACGTTATTCTTTCGCCTACTTTTTTGCACCCGATGACAAAACTCCAATCTCTCCTCTGAAATCGAAACACATTCCAATTTCGGATGGTGGACGAGAAGCAGCAGAAGAAGAAGAAAGTGATACGCAACCAATAACTGCTTATCAACACATCAAGAATCGAGTTAGGAGTGCGTATCAATACTAACCATGCAAAATAGCATTTTTAACCTCCATTTCTTTTTCACGTAGAAGTGGAATGAATAAATAAAAATGTTGTGAATGCTGAATAAATTTTTCATTCAAATAATTATCACCAGCTTCAAGAACCATTGGAATTTATTTGAGCATAACATTAAATTCATCATGATATGGGTCTTGAACTAGAAGTTGATATCGGATATCGTTCATTGGTCTCTTGAATGCGAGCGATGTGATGATAATAGTTCCACTCCACATGCAACATAACTCTCATTTACTCATGGTCATTCTGTTTGGATTGGCTCACAAAGCACATTTGTAATCAAAGCTAGCAGCAAAACTGATAGATATGATGGGTTCAAGTAAGTTCCTTGTCTTTCTTCATGAACAGTATAGTAAATGAGTGTGGAGGTCGTTCTTAAACATCAGATCCAGATGTATCATCATCATCTTCATCACATGTTCAATAGTCACCGTGATCATCATACCACACCATTTGCAGATGCATAATAAGTTTGATATTTACTTACTGCCATTTTCAGATGCAGATAAATTAAATATTCTCTCTCAAATTAATTGAAAGTTGAGAAGTGTTAGTAGTAATCTTTAGAAATAGTGTTTTTAGTGAAAATGATAACTTCTATTCCAATCGTGGACATTGGAAGAGTATCTGGCTTAATTTCGAAACCATCGGATTGGGAAGATGTTGCTGAAGAAATGAGAAAAGCTCTCCACGAGGTGGGATTCATGTATTTAATCAATCATGCAATACCTAGTGATGTGGTAAGTGGAAAATCTCATTTAAAACAACTAATAGACTAAGAAAAACGATTGGGCTTAAAATTGATGTATTGAATTCAATCAGATTGCAGCAAATTTTGATGTAAGCGAGAAATTTTTCTCATTGCCAAAAGAAATTAAGCGAAAGTACAAGAAGAATATGAAAGAAAGTAGGAACGGGTGGGTGGAACCAGGAGAGGAATTGTATGTATGTTTACTGGATAATAGTGATAGAACTTGTAAAATGTCTGAATTTAATTATTTTGAGTTAACTACTTATTGTTGACTGCCTTCAAGACTGCATCCTGATTCCACATTCGAGTACCGTGAGTGCTTTGACATTACGAGTCGGAAAAAGTTCTACCCAACTGACATCCCGTCCTTTCGCTCAGTTCACAGAAGATTAGAATCGGATTGCCAAAAGCTCATAAAAAATCTTCTCAAACTCCTCGCTATCTCGTTGAAACTGGAGGATCCCGACTTCTTCATTAAACGATGCTGTCACTTGGATGTCCCTGAAATTGCGAATGAATGTGATTTCAGCATGATTTACTATCCTCCCATTCTCTCCGACACTGTTCTCCCACCTGGCACCGTGCGATGTGCTGAGCACACTGATTACGAGATCATTACTCTTCTATTTCAAAATCAAGTTGGAGGATTGGAGGTACGAACTTTCAATGTTTTAATGAAGTTTTCGTTTGTTTTAATTCAATAACTGGAGTTATAGATGTTTAATTGAATACTTCTGCTATTTTTCATATAAAGGTTAAAACAGCAAATGGGGATTGGATAAGCGCTGACCCCATTCCTGATGCCATATTAGTTAATACTGGTGACTTGCTGGAAAT
>JAQGAP010001691.1:0-18525 GCA_034697805.1 Orchesella bifasciata
CAAGCTTGCCCATACCCATGGGTATTCGCAAGCGTCCATGGGCGCTCGCCTGTGCAAGCGGGTTTGTCCCACCTCTACTGTCAATGCAGAGGGCTAATTCTATATACACTGACAATCACAAAGACATCTCGAAATGAGTAACATCGAATGCTGATACATTTTTTTTACATTGACATAATTCGAAATAGACCAAGCTAATGCATAGACAAAAAGAAGATTTTAGATTTTGACTTTGTTTGACTGTAGTGCATATGAATCGACAGTCTATTTACATTTTACTAAATGAAAGACAACTCATGAATTCCTAGGAAAACATAATTCTCAACGATTTAGTTTGTCAGCTCATATAAAACATGCGCATTCAGCTACAGTTTTCAATAGACTATGCATCTTCAATGAAATAGTGCATGATTTAATTTTAAGCACAAAATACAATATAAAGGAAAAGTTGTACTACCTTAAAAAATACCATAATATGAATTTGATCATAATCATTGAGACAGTTTTTGGGATAAATATCCGTTGAGAGCAAAGTTCATTACTATTACTAATGTTAAGTGTTAAACCCCCTATCCAATAAAATTTGGAATCCAACGTTCAATGACGTAAGTCTAATGTCACGTAAGTAGTGACGAAAGCGAGTGGTGTTGGAGACAGTCGAAGAGTATCAGGTTTCATAAACAAGAAAATCTTGCATATAGTACTTACACAATCCACATGCAAGAATCAAAGCAAAAATAGCAGCTAGGGTTCATGTACGACTAAAGCTGTTGGTGATTTGAAAAATATGCATAATAAAATTTACATGAGATAAGAGACCAAGAGGAGAATTAGTATTAACGAGCATTCGAAAGGGACAACATTTTTTATGCTGTAAATGTACGCGATTTTGTTCGAATACCAGTGTTACACCACCTTCCATCCATCGCAATAATAATAATAATTTTCATCCAGGCTAAAGCTAAATCTCTGTCCTTTTACGACATTTTCTAAACGCATTAACATGGTAGAGCTCTTATGCTCTCCATCATTGATCACCAAGATGCAGCTGCAGAGAATAAATTTTCACCATTCTCAAAGAAAAGACTATTTATTCCATGATACGTTTATTACTTTTGAACCGTACAGTCAACACTTGCAGTCAACCTGTGTAGAAAAGTATCACTGTTACATAGAATATTATAAATTTTATATCATGTTATGGATATCAACAACTGTTTAACAATATTACGTAATCGATTGCAAATATCTGCGTCATGCACTGCATTATTTTTAATCGGTTACAAAAACGGCTTTTATGCTTATTTTTACTTGCCAGTTTTCACTACTTCCAAGCAAACCAATCCTCCATTGAAACTATTATTTCTATGGATTATCTAAAAATAATTGATAAAACTAATGTACTCTACTAAGTTCATCTTTTGACTTTCCAATAGTCTTGGGCATCTTTTTCGTTCTTGAATCTTCCAAATCTTTGGATTTGTAGTAATGAGGTGCAACTTCCAACAACCAAGAGCTTTCTATTTCTATAGTTTGTCGCATATACTCTTTGGTAGTGAAAACCAACTCGTGATAAATAACCCATCTAGGAATATCTTCGAACAATGCAGAATTAGGATGAATCATAACTTGCTGCTGATGTTTCACTGTTCTATATTGCCCGTTTTCTCCCAATTTGGCAGTGTGGTAAAAATATCCAGCGGTGACAGCCTGTATTCAACAAACATAAGATTATAAAATTATACCATTAACATAACGCTCAGATTAAACGAAAATGTAATATTTTTTCCTTTACTGCATACCTTTCTTATATTTACTGTTTCTAATGGGTTTGAAACAATTTCTATTTCTACTCTTTGCATTAGTCCCTCAAGTTGCTCTCTGACATCCCTCGCACGCTTCATTGATCTGTAAAAGACATTAACAGTAAATAACCATTGGAAAATTAAAAAATTCAAAGGTAAAAAATCTAGTATTCTACAATAAATGTAATATGTCAAACCTGTGTTGGATATAATTTTCAAAACACCACTGATCTGAATAGCCAGTATCCATCCAGTTCTTGTAAACATTTAGCAGCGTTAGATGATCACCGCCTTTCACGAAAAAATCTTTCCTCGCCTTGTCTGCATGAATAATTTTGTCTTTCGGACGGTAGAAAATAGAGTTGTTGACGCTGAGCATTGCCGCAATAGATAACATTTCGTCCGAACATTGATACCTGATATTATCCAGAAGATTGGAATTTAGGTAAAACTCAGTATGTAGGCAAGCTTCACGATAATATAAGAGAACTAAACTTACTTTTCGGACGCTAACAACATTTTAGCCATCATTGGATCCACGGGAAATTCGGCCATTCTTCTTCCCAGCTTGGTGAGCTCGCCCTTGTGATTCAATGCACCCAAAGCGTAAAGCTGTTCCAACGCAAGTACTAACGTCTCATGAGGAGGTGGATCCAGAAAGTCAAAATGGATCAAGTCATTAATTCCAAGCGATTTCAATAATAAAACCACATTTCCAAGGTTAACTCTTTGAATTTCTGGTCTCTGGCAGTCTTCAAGCTCATTTTTGTACGCCCAAGCTGTATACAATCTGAAACACTTTCCAGCAGCAACTCGACCAGCTCTCCCAGCACGCTGATTAGCGGATGCCTAAAACATATTGTGAAACCGTCTTAACATAATTAATTACCTTTTAAGGATTGGAAAACTTTCAAATAAGGCTATTTCAATAAAGTTCCGTTTACCTTAGATATAGGTGTTACTATCAAAGATTCCATTCCTGTTCTAGGATTGTAGCTGTTTTCTTTACAGAAGCCTGGATCAATTACGTATATAATATTATCAATTGTAAGACTAGTTTCAGCAATGTTTGTAGCAAGTACAACCTGAAAATATAAAAAAGGAATAAAAATCTGAGAACCAATAATTATTAGTACTTAAAACATTAGTTAACATGTTAAGGTATTACCTTCCTTGCACCGGGAGGCGTGGGTTCAAATATTTTAGCTTGCATTTCGGAAGGTAAATTGGCGTAGATTGGTCTGATATTCAATTCTTTGATCTTACTACCCAGTCTCCTAACTCGTTCTTCAAGTAATTCCTACAAATATGTCAAGATATATAATAGATATATAAATCGTATTAGATATCTCTTTGTAACGTTATTTGGCTCTTTTAAAAACATACCTGACATGCTTCAATTTCCTCTTGACCAGTTAAAAATACAAGTACATCTCCAAGTGGTTGTGTCACATGAATTTGCAAAATTGTAACGACACATGCGTCTATGTAATCCGCTTCTGGAGCTTTCGTGTAGTATATATACACAGGAAATCGCCGTCCTGAAATACGTATAATTTGTTTTTAGCATTTACTATTTTATGTATTTAGAGTATTTATAGACAAGTGCTAAATGCTGTCTACCTGGGATCCTGAAAATGGGAGCGTCATCGAAAAATTCGGAAAACTTTTCCGCATCCAAAGTGGCTGAAGAAATTAAAAGTTTTAGGTCTGGTCTAAACCTGGCAATATCCTTGATGAGCCCAAAAAGTACATCGGTATGTAATGTACGTTCATGAGCTTCGTCAATAATCATGACACTGTACGAACTTAGATCCGGTTCACCGAGAAATTCCCTGAGAAGCATACCATCAGTCATGTATTTAATTATAGTTCTTTCGGACGTGCAGTCCTCAAAACGAATGGAATATCCGACTTCGTTTCCTAGCTTTACTCCCAGTTCTTCTGCAACACGAGCGGCAACGCTCATTGCCGCAACCCTTCTTGGTTGTGTGCACCCAACTTTCTTTCCATCTACATAAATAGAAAGATAACATTTAAGTAAAGCGTAATTTCTTCTAAAACTATTTGACAAATTTAAACTTTAAAACAAAAATTATTACCGTCACAAAAGCCAGCCTCTTTCAAGTATTGAGGTATTTGCGTAGTTTTGCCAGATCCGGTTTCGCCTTCAATAATCAAAATCTGAAAATAAAACGTAAAACTAATTTATACACGTTTATAACATATAACATCTTTGGTACTTACAACAATCGAACAAAAATTTGACAGATAATAATACCTGATATTCATTTACAGCAGCAATGAAATCTTCTTTAAATGGGAAGATTGGGAGACTTCTTTGACATTCTCGAATTGACATACGCTTTTTCTGTGATTCTGTCATTTCAGGCTCCTATAAAGCAAATTAGTTGCCAAAAATTAATCCCATGTTTTGCTCACGTATTAATACTTAATAGTAATAATATTTACCAAGTGCAACAGTACCTTTTTATCTTTAGTTCCAGGCATTTTAAGAGCTTGCACGAATTCAATTTGGTCATCTAATATAATTTCATATTCCTTCTCTTTCTTCTTTTTTCTCGCGTCCTTCGCTCCAAAGCTTAAGGTTGCAAACGACATTTGCTCTTCCTCCCATTTCCTTTGCTCCGAGTTTGGGACACGTTCCTTATCATCGACCTCCTCATAGCCGAAATCTTGTTTCCCCCTTCTTTCCTCTGGCATGCGATACCGTTGGACCTTCTCAATTTCTCTTGCTCTATCATGATCTCTAGCAAGCTGGAGCACACTCCTTTTGTAATCACGGTCCTTTCTTTCTCGTTCAGTTAATTCGTCTTCATCAAACAACGCTTCATCATCTCTTATATCAGCTTCTAATAATGCTAACTGGTCCTCTTTCCTTTTGGCCAAGTAGTCTCGTCTCGATTTTACTCGAAGTGAAGGAACAACTTTTTCCCGTTCTACTGCTTCAAACTCCAGTCTTTTGGCTGCTTCCTCGAATGCCTTTTTTTCTACCAAGTAATTAAACATTTACATTTAAGCGTTAAATAAGATAAAATATAAAATTCAACCGATAAGAAAATATAATTACCTGATTTAGCAATAATATTCCTAGTTTTATCTTTATCCTTATCCTTGAGCCTTTGAGCGAATTCATCTCTGCCTTTTAAATCTTCTAAACGCTCCCTTTCCATTTTATCCAATTCATCCTCCTCCCCGTCAGATTTTTCTGATTTAATCTTCCTACCGCCACCTTGATCCCTTCGCCTAGATTTTATAACTGTATCGTCGTCATCAGAGTCCTCCTTTTTTGCAGCCCGTTTTCTGTGAAATATAGTTGAAAACATTTGATTATGAGGAAGAAAAGAAATTTGCTAATGTTTCATTTCATAACTGACAACTGACCTTAAATGTTTTTGTCGCTTCTCTTCTTTACTGCTAGAACTTGAACTCGGTTTACTACTAAACTTTGCAGGAGCTTCATCTTCCTCATCAGACATTAGTAGCTGATAAGATTGGTTCTTTTGGTGCATCGCCATTGCTCTCTGTTCTGCAATTCTGGATTCACTAACTTTGGGAGCGGCATGAGGTACCTGTAGATACAATTAAATTTTTGACATCATCATAAACCCTTCTTTCTTATCATTATTATTCCATCTTGAAATGCAATGAGACCTAAACAAAACTCTTATTTACCCTTTCAAACAATTCTCTCGCAAATGAAACAACACTGGAATCCACCTCAATCGTCCCCGTATCACGAATCTTACTGATGAGACCTTCAGCTGAAGTACTTTTCTTGGCCAGTGCCACAAAAAACTCTGCCATGGTCCTGTCACTCATCCCCAAAATATCGTGGAGCTTATCGCTCACCCATCGCTCTATCAGACTCATTGTCGAAGCGTTTCAAACCGACGAGCACTTATTTTATGTTTTCCAAATCTTTTAATCATGAACAATGGAACCACCTCAATAGTTTACCGTATACACTTAATTGGACACCAGTCAAAAGTTAATTATTCCATCGCCGGTACAATGTCAACACACATGTTTGTACTTATACAACGCAGTATTTACTATGCATTTGCTCGTTTGTATTGTTTACAATCCAAAATCCAAACAGGTTTCTGCTCACAGACGTCTCCTGCCTCAGTTTATACCTCGCGGTGTTATTGAGATGCCTCATAAATGCCAATGCGATATGGATGAACAAAGACCAAAAAATGTTGGTTGTTTGCAGGAATTTGACATGATCAATGTAACAATCACTGATGATTAGTAAGAAGTTTAATTATTTTATTTGTGACGCCTGACCAAACCAAATCGTTAGGTATGAATTTGCACATTGATTTTTTATGCAAAACAATGAATTCGAAATGATGATTTGAAAATTTGTTGAAAATTTTGTTTTTATTACTTCAAAACATTTTGAAACTTAAAATGTCTTCATTTCACCTTATTTCGTACTAATGCTACCACACACACTACAGAATGCAGAGCATCCGTATTAAAATATATATTTTTCATTTACATTCATATAATTTTCATACACACCCTTTTGCTTGGTATATGTTATACATCGAACTTAATAAATAAAATACAAAATGTATGCATGTATAGATAGTAGTACTCAACAGTCCAAAATACATAGTTAGCATACAGTCGTTCATATCATTTAAAATTAACGTAGATTTTGCTAACATGCATAGTATGTATATTGTTTTAATGAAATTCGGAATAGGTTGTTGATTCACATTTGAGTAAAAATCACATTTGCGGGGGAATAAAGAAGGTCTTTTCTTAAATATTAAAGTATTTTGTGTAGGTACATATTATTACTCAATTTGCTCACAAGTTTCAGCAATACACTGGTATAAAAATGGGTTGTTTGAGGGTTAAACAAACAATCATGAGATTTTAAATGAGTTGGACGAGTTAGTCTAAGAAAGTCTCCGGGAAGGAAGTAAAGGATTGTAATTATTGTAAATCTTCATAAAGTACTGTCATTTTTTCGATAAAGATCATGTGCATCCCTTAGTCTATTTGAGAATGCAACATTATGTATATAGCATTATAGTTATTTACCCTGCCGTCTTTTGTCCACTTTGAATCTACATAATATTAATAATTATGATATTATCAGGCAAGAATTTGCAGAAGACTCAAATTTCAATAGTTTACGGTCATACCCGATAGCTCACAGTGTGTATTATAATTAATTACATTAGAAATACAGGTATTGAGTTCTGTATTCAATAAAGAAATGTGAATGAGTTGGATGCAAAAGTTGCAGTTGCATTTCAGTTTTCATTTTCCCATCAGTCGAAAAATACTTATATAAAATGTAAATCTTGAATACTCTAAACTTAAATGATCATTGTTTTTTAAAATATAGAGATTGTTTCTTTGTTCCGGCACATTGCAATACGAAATTTCAATGGATTGATGGAAAGTGCTGATTCTCCATCATCAGATCTACCGTTATCAAAAAGTAATTAATATCTTTCTTTCTTTCTTTGCCTATTCAAATACACATTACATGACATTTGTATCTATTAAACAAGGAAAAAGACTCTGTTGGCTAAAATTCTACTTGGTTCAAAAATCTACACATATATTATTGATATTAATTAACAAATAACTTACTAAAACAAAATGATATCATTAACAAACTTGTGTGTACAAAATAGTACGAAACTGGAAAAACTGGAAGATTTGCCGATAAGATGTTGTTGATTTAATGTATGTACATTGCAGGATTGTAACTTTTGGAGTTACTCACTCGACGAACTTGTTTGCATCAGCGCTGGACAGCACAAAGGAACAGCATTGATTCACCAATCGCACGTTTCACTTTAAGACAAGTTTGAAATTGATCGTAAGAACACATTTTTTCAAGCATTTTTATAAATCTTTTTCATTCATAAATCATCCAACAGCGAGAAGGCGATGAAAAGCAAAATTACCGATTTTTCTTCGATTCTTCTCATTAATCCAGGACTCTGCAAACTTGACACGAGCCGCAGCATAGGTGCCATCGGATTTGAGGAAATCTTCAACAACCTTGAGTGCTTGAGCGGAATCCCTGCAATGCATAAAAAGTGACAAAAGGTGATTCATGAGTCATAAATTATAAATTTATAATTGGGTATAGAAAGACGGTAGAATTTACAAATCATGCTTTGCAAATCAAAACTTTATAGTAGAAAATTTATACCTCCCACGAAGGTTATTTTAAAAATATAATATGCTACCTTTGTTTAACTACAATTGATAATGAAATGATGCATATGAATGAAATCAATGCCCTTTTGCTCTACTTTCAAGGTTATTCATATTTTATGGGTTAACCTGTGCTAACTCTCCAAAGGCAATACAATAAAAAATTTCATTTCATTGATTAACAATTAAATTTCACCTTTAAATAAAAATACACGCTTCGAGTACCTACTGAATAAACTCACTTCCCAAAACCTCTTGTGCTGTTTTCTGTCTAGATTAAACTAGCTATAAAGTACGCATGCACTAAACGTGCCAGGTATATAATGTGCTTCATCTTACATGAAATGCTGCGCTTCTGCCAGAATCTATTTCATTTTTTATACAATATCATAATGCTATAACTCATTTATACGCTTTTATAATGATTAAAATAGTTGCCCATAATATTGACAAAGATAAAGAAAGCAAATAGGTAAGTTTTAAATAAAGCGTGCGCACTAGACACTTTCCCATCCTTTGGTATACTAAACAATACATATATGATACTGCCAGACAAACATTTTTATTGAGACGGAAGGAAAAGGAAGTGAGTTTGTTGTTGTTACACCCTTTACGTTTTCGCAACATGTACCTAGCAAATATGTAAATTAACCTTAGATAAGCACATAAATGACGAATTTTACGACGATGCCAATCAGATATGATGAGATAGGAATGACAATTGACATGTGCATTGGCAAGGTTCATAATATCATATTCATAATATTATTGTAATTGGTTGTTTGTAAAAGGTTCAAAACCCTCTTCAGTGTCATTTGCTTTGAACATTTTTATTTATGCATGTGCATCTTCATCAATCTTATTTCTGGTACAATTTGAGAATCTGCCTATAATAATAACTTTTTATTAAGGCAGGTAAGGGGAAATTACATTTTTAAGAAGCAAGATTATTAGAACAACATTTGAGTCCACCTTGTATGTATTGTATTTCTGTTGTGAGTTTAAACTGAATCGGCACACGTAAGTAATGCATCATGTAAGTAAAACGCATAATGTACCTCTGACGAAGAGTGAAAAAGTGACGTGATGATTCTGATGTAGGACCATCCGTATTACCAAGAAGAGCATGTAAACAAAGCATTGCAGAAAACCTTATCTGCAACACCACCATCCTAATAAATTCTATGGTGTAATATGCAAGGGATTTTGCTGAGCTGTGTGTGTTCCTAGGTTTTAGTGCATCGCCTCTGGGGTATGGTAATACTCACAACAAAGCTGACTCTGCCCTTGTAACCTACATCTACATCTCATCTCTCTGCCTGCGTCTGCCTTCGCATATTACACGCAACGCATATTATCATCATCATCATCATCATCTCATCACAAACGTAGCTCTGCAGAAAGGCAAAAGTCTTACTCATACAATACGTACATCTAGTCACTTTACAACAAGTTACACAGTTTTCTATATTTATGCTGACTCTTCTCCTCGATTGTACTGTATGGATATGCACTTTTGAGGTCAGACACCACGCAGCAGAGAAACTGAGCAATATATAGTTAGTGCGAGTGATGTACTTTTTACGTACGCTAACATTTCAACATCATATCAACTTCCTACGGAAGATCGACAGTGAACAAAAATAATGGCAATGGCAAGGTGGGATGGTACACTTCTGATAAAAGATCAAGCATGAACTAATAGAGTTCAAGATCAAAAACCAATCAGCATTTCTCCTTTTGTAATGCATATATGCATTTCTCATTGTTTGCGCAGCATGAAAAGATTATATATTTACCTAAAAATAGCACAATCTTTCTTTTTTCTGATAGAAATGGAATTTTTTCTTACCGTTTCTTCAAGACCTCCACTAATTTATCGACAAGCTCCGAGTCGGATGAGATTCCGACGAAATGCTTCATGTCCGATGCTTTCAGGACCTTTTTCGCTTCCAAGAAATGAATCAACCGTTCAACACATTTGCACTCGGTCAAATCCTCCTTGAGAGGTTGAAGAACTTTTTGTACCTTGACGTACATGATGATGATAAAGTTGGTGACAACTTGAGATTTTCCGAAAACAAAGAAAATATAAAACACAACACTTTAAAAAAAATATGACAAGATTATTATTCCCAGCTCAACAACAGTCTGTGTTCCTCGTCGGTGAGACAAGCGAGAGCCAATGACGCTATATGTATCTTTCTCAAGTGAACCTCTCGGAACCAAAACAAGCGAGAAACTGACAGTGAAACAAAAGATACCTGCAACTAAAAACGTAACGAAATGTAGCGTCTCGCCTCCCTGATATTTCTCAACAAGACGGGATGGAATCTTCTGTTACTTTACTACACCTTTGTGTTGTCCTCACTCACAATCGGAATTTTGCAGGAAACAGGTGGTGGTCGTGATCAGAACAGAAGAGGAGTAATATATTGACAATGGTTAGTACTGCAGCCACAGAGGCTTCTACTATTCGAATCCGTCCGTCAAGTAATTGATGATGCTCCTACACATATAATACAATACGGCTATTGACTATCCTGAATTATGCATCACGTCACAAGCAAAGTTGGTATCAAGTGAACTAAAACTGCAACAATGAGTACTGCATGCAGTAGCACTGAACAGGGTTATTAGTGTCTAGGTACAATACCAATACTAAAGCCGAGGGCTCATAATAACACAACTAGTCTACAAGAAATGATGATGATATGATGAGCCCTCGCAGTAACTGTTGGTTTGGTTTCGTATGTAAAGTATTAATGTGGGTAAAGTATAATGGTGGTGAAGTGCTGAGATGAGGAAACAGTTCAGAAGTAGATAGGTTTTAGTAGTACGTGTACTCGTAAACGTATCTATCTCTATTCACATAGCTCGCTTGAAAGTGATGCACACAGTTGAGGTATGTTCGTATCAAGCAAACCAACACCAAAGCAATGTGATGCTACTACTTGTAAATACGATGCATGTAGATGAGAAATGTAGATGAAAACACGAGTTGTGTGTGTCCCGTTGGTTTTGGCGAAAAAAATAGCTTTTACTTGCAAGTATGTAACAACAAACCCTCGCCAACAAAACTACTACTATAGCAGAGTGCCGTAAAAGTAGTAATACCAGTATTCGCCCATTTTATACATTTTGCTACAAGGGACAAAACTGACTAAGAGATGCATGCAGACAGTCAAGTACGAGTAGGGATGTGATACAATCACGAAATATTTTTGCTCCAAGCTTTAGTTGAGCTTGGTGCCTACTAACATAGTAATAATATTTGTACAAGTTCAACTTACTGATCTATTGACAACAAAGAGATATGACTTTGAGTTGTGCGAAACGTTGACCGATTAGTACACTACAAATTTCCTGTATGTGTATATATCACAAAAATGTATGTAGAAGATATAAGGATAAATGCTTCTTGGGTTTGCTAAAACTCAATTTTTGGAAGAAGACTTTTCAGCACTGCAACTGGTTGAGAGAGTCGTTGAGAGCGTGTCACAATTATTGATTCTGAAAGAGTAACTGAATGCCTCATTAAAAAATCTGAGAATGGCTTGTAACGCTATATTGTACTTTTATATTAATAGACTTTGTTCTATTGTACTTCTCTCATTTGTCTTTTAGAACAAATATAGATTGCTTGTTTCCTTTTCATGTTTACACAAGTGCAAAACATATATAATATGTTGACTCTATTCAAATTGCGACACATTCGAATTTTTAGTTTGGCCTACCAAATCAACGTCAATATGGATAGTACAAGTATGCGGCCGAGACATTTACCTTGACGTTTTCACTGTTGTTTTGTGCCTACTCGTAAGGACACAAGGTTTTCCTTGTCTTCCTTCCCCCTATGAAATTAAACTGAGTACTATAGGTTTCCATGTATTCTTGTGCAAAAAGCAAACCTTGTGGTTAGTCATGCCATCATCATAAGATTTCGGTTGTCTAAGGCATTGCGATAAGTTGGTTTGGTGGTAGCTTCATCAGCTCCATTGCATGCATCCACCAGTCACTACAAAGTACTTAATACAAAGTTATAGTTTGTACATAACAAACTAAACTTGAGTGATTTGATGATGACGGCGATGAACTTCCATAATATGGTCATCCTGCTTTACTTTGTATACATGTAATCACATCACAATGCAATAATACTGTGCCTCATTTCTAGGTTCGTTTCCTTTACTGACTTTGTTGCCTGCTCAGTCCATCATTAAATCAGAATGAAGATTGCACTGCCTGACTATGTCGCTTGCTCATTTGAGTGACGTTTTGGGGGTTTGACTTCGACCAAAGGCTTGTTCTGGTGGCTTCCTAGAACTAATCACGCGTTTCTTCATGCCATAGCTCTAGTTATTCGAAGTAGTAAGGAAATGCAATGCAATTTACTTTGTAGTATAATGGTAAGGTTGAGTACACTACTACTAGTGCAGTGCTCTTTTGCATAAGTGCTGTTGGCTTTTGAACCAATGCAGTCACAGTATTCAAGAAGATTTCACCCTGGGCACTGGCCCATTATACTGCTGTCGCTCTAAATGTTAACACATTAATTAGTGGCAGGCTTTACAAAGGGGATAACATGTGCATGAAATTAAATGTGCAACATACGTTATGTTATGACAGAAGAAATACAGTTAAAACCACAAAGGATAAATCGGTTACGAATTTCTAATGAAATTCTACATAACAATTACAATGGGAGTGGGCGCATACTTTTGTGAAAATGCTTTCTCATGAATGACTGAAACCATCAAGGTTTTTGCATACGCCATGTGCATCATTCTCTTAAATATAAATTTGATCAACATTTTAGGACAAAAATCATCATGTTAGAAAGCAGTTAGTTGAAACATGGTAGTGGAGAGCCAAAGGGTGTTTGAGGAAGAGTAAACTTTTTCAAAGCCGCAGCTTGTGCCGTTGTTGAATTGGATTATTGGCCTTCCGCACAATTTGGCAGGTTGTTAAATGAATACAAACGATACGATAGATTGGGATTTAGTTGGCAAAAGCCGAAAATTATTGGGCTCAAACTCTTGTACAACACCATGTAATACCAAAAAGTGATGCTGTGTAAGTAATGATGAAAATGAAGAAAGCATCTAAGCACGTAAGCACCGCTGATCAAGATGATGGTGGTTAAAAAGAAGAACCGTTCCATTGCCTCTACATTGTGTGAAAGAAGTTCATTATGTAAGCATCGTAGTTGGTTAGCAAGTCACAAAGGTTTTAAGATTTGAAATAGTGAATAAATTGGCAGTAAAGAACAATTCACATGTTTACTCTTTTACCTACACACACTCACACATGCATGCCAAAGTATATCTAAACTATGCACAACTATACGGGAGCGATAAGCGCCCAAACAAACAAGCCATCCCGAACAGTGACGTTGTTGATGATGATGATGATCCTAAAAAGAAGTCTAATAGCGGGAGGACAAAAGCATGACAGTCGAATTAGACAAGAGAAGAAGAGTTGCATGCTTTCTTTATTGCTTTTGTACTGTTTGAGAGCATCAACAAGCTTTAACTTAATACATTTTACTCTTTGCGAATAAAAAATCCACTGGGGGTCAATGTAACAGCAGTATTGCTACTAAAGCCAGTAATTTTTCTTCAACACTGCCTGCACTTGAATGGTACAAGGGTGCTATGCCATTATATGATCGTAATATCACATCATCGTTCAAAGATCAGCCCAAATCCTGTGAGCTTGCTCGTTACATGACGATTTGACTTTGGCCAAGATTATCTAGCTTGTAATTTAGCATGATTTCTATATACAACTCATGCATCACTTCACCCTCTTTCATTATTGTTTTATTCTTTTCCTTGGGTTCTCTGTCGAAGAATTGGATTAAACCAGAATGACTATATGCAAGTACGAGATCAACTGACACTGGGCATGAGTGGATTTTGCAGTTAGATTTTTTTTGTAGAATTTTTAGAATTTTTCTTCAGAGAGAACAAAAATCATCTTGCTCTATTTCGAAGCATAAACACATGAAAAAAAGGACTAGTTTTTTCTATCATCGTATTGCTTATATGATCATCTTCCCTTCTTCCTTTGTCGTTCTTCTTCGTTTGTTTAAGAATGCGTAATTTTGATATTTGCATGATTTTCTATTCGACTCTGATCATATGATCATGATTGCCTTTTTTAAATTTGTGAATCGAGTGAGATCGGATGACGTTTCATTTGTAAAGTTCAATGCTTTTGTTGCAACATCATGGCATTGGCTTTGCAATGGATTATATGCATTCGAATTTTTTTTTGTATATATGCTGCTGATGCCATTTATGTGTATAGGAAGCGTCTCAAAACGTCGTCTAAAACCAAGTCATTGATCCAATGAAAATAAATCTTCGATAAAACCGCTATCCATGGGAAATTTGTGGAATCACACTACCACCCATCTTTAAACTCGCTCACTGTAATAACGTAACTGCATCGCATTATGTATAACCGCAACCACTCACATCACAAGTCACAGTAAACAAGGAGAGCTAGGCATTTTTTCTTGTTTCCTCTTTAATGAAATATTTCCACTCATTACCGGCCTAATGGAAAAGGGCAGAGAATGTTCATTTGGGGAAATGAGGAAAAGAATTTTTTCTCTTTTGCAAACACGTACGAGATACAATAAACAATGTAGGAAATGAAATCCTATACCTGTCTGTCTGCCGGTTATAGGTAAGTACTCTCAGCCTCAACACATAACTTAAGTTTAAAAATTACCTTTAAACACGAATGTAATTTGCATTTTTTACATTCTTCTTCCACTTGTTTGCAATGAGACAAAAGAATTATGTGTTTTGTAATGCAATCTTATTATAGATTTAAAATATTTTCAAGCCGGCTCCGACACTCCATCAAATCATCACCAACCTGAGCAAAACAACCATTTAGAAATTTGAGACATGAATAACTGGACTCCAATTTTTTCTTCGACCCAACAACTTTTGAAACAACTCCTTCCTCTCTCCTATGCTTATTATCCTTTCCCCGAAATAAAAAAAAATTCGGTTAAATAAATAAGCTCTATGATTGGGATGCAAATATATATTCGCTGCCGTGCATGGCAGTTGAAAGACACGGGACAGGTAGTTCTTCTAATAGGAAAGTGTCCGCATGCATTTTATTTTAATCCAAGGCTTGCGCATTGTCAGGTACATTCATTTCATGCAGATTGCAGACTCTCAAGTACTTTGTTTCAGAACAACGGAACAAGATGATGAAGAGGAAGAAACTTGTTTGGATTTTTATAAAAGCTCTACCAACATCCACATTCATTTTATGAACATTACAGGTTATGTTTGTTGATGATTAATGGGCTAATATTTTATATTTGCAAGTATAAGTGCTGTTTCAAACCAATTTTTACTTTGTGTGCATGTTACCTTTCTTGTTGCTTTAAATGTTGATAGCCTGATATGCACTTTTTTTTGCTTGTTTGTAAAAAATTGATTTGAATTTTATGCATGCGATATGATTTTTAACGGATTCTACATAAATGCTTACTCTTTTCATGACTACTTTTATGTTTTAACACTGAAAAGCTGCCTATTGTCTACTTAAGTAGTTAAATAAGTTTTCCACATGCTGTTTTTACTTACTCACTATGTTGATGGCGATGTTGAAGATGATGATGATGATCCCAGTCTGTCTACCAAAATCTGGTGATAAGGAATGAAGGGAGCTTCTTCAAAAATTGCATTCCAAATTAGAATTATTCACGCTGCTCAGGTACTTCTCATTAGACAATGATGATCGAAGGCGTTTATGGATCCACTTTAATAATCTTGGCAAACAACCAACCCGACAAGTTGTAAACTTGACTTTCTATTATATTATACAATATCACAGCTATCTTTTCATTCTCCCGATGATGTTACGGAAGCGTTAGAGACGTCAACAGATTGGAATTTAATAAGATATTGGTTTGCCTTACATGTCAAAAAAATACGCAAAAAGATGAAAAGTAAAAGGGTGGTAACTCCCTCGTTGGTAATGCTATGCTAGGCTACTATTACTACTACTACTACTACATTCCAATCTCAAATACAGTAAAACGGGTGTACAAGTTTTTTTTTAGATAGCAGCGTGAGGACTCGTACTAACCACAACGTGTATGAAAATAAATTATATTAAACGTTATTTTTCCAATAAATTGATAACTTCTCTTGTGTTTTATGAGTATAAAAAATGCAGCCTTTAAAAATGGGCTGAACTCTGGGTAGTTAGCTGTTATACCAGTCTCAGCTCTGTTTGTCCCTACTAACATGGATATGCTTTATTTTTATCGTGCAGCATGGATTCATGAATATCAATCCACACTGATCCTGTTGATCGCCACACATCGTCATAGTACTGTGAATGAAAGTTACAAGAAAAGGGTAGACAGATCCATGAAAAATATGCACGGATGGAGGACGTGCTACATATTATGTTTCATGTGTCCCATGGAAAATGTGGTTTAGGAAGTTCATTGGGCCAGGAAAGATTATTGCCCTCGGTGGATCAAAGCCCTTTCTCATCATTATAAACACACATCCACAGAAAGAAACAGCACCAGACTTTGTGTACAACTGCAAATATATTAAGTATGTGTGCATATACACATAATATGCAGCATTACCCAGAAATAGGAGGAAAAATAAGCGAAATGATCATCAGCATAGCACACACATAGTCTTGTTCAATGCGGAATTTGTTGTCAACATTAGATGTAATCTGAAAACATAATGTTATGCATGCACTATATATTACATATTTCACCACAAGAACATGAATGTCATCTGCGTTCTGGGCCTAACTAACTCATTTTCTTTGTTTGAGCGTGGAATGCGGTTTGGAATGAAATCCTTGATTTTCCTGCATTCCGCAGCTCTCTCTCTCCCAAGCTCCCCGAGTGCAACAAGTATCGGACGTGTCAAAGGAATGAAAAGTATGCAACAGGTCTTTTGGTGGTCTTTTATGTGTGATTGCAATAACTGAACTGCGAGTAGTAGTGGTTGACTTCCTTGTGCGTAATACGATTACGATTGCATCACATCCTTACAATGATGATGAGTGACAGCATTTTCCTTTTTCAGAGTCAACATTAATTGCAGAGTAATTAAACGCATATTTCTACCCTCTCAAAAGTGACAGAAGTAAATAAGGCTCGTGTTTGGTTACTATTTATAGCCTTAAATTCCTACTGCGAGCTAATATTCCTATCTGCGATTCCTCATTGGATTACGGAATATCCCACAATGGAATCTTGTATAAAACTGGTCCGCGATATAATGTATACGTCATCTCATTCATCAGGAATGCTCAATGAAGTTATATCCATTTCCTTCAAAAACCTTAATGACAAGAAGTGATAATAATAAACGAGGAGTTGCGAAACTACAAGTTTGCTTTAAATATAATATGGTAAAATGAAAGAGAAAATAGATATGGGATGATACATTACATATATATATGTATGCATATTAAGTAATAGCTAACATGTTCAAGAAAAAGAATCTATCTATACGCCAGTTAGTTGTATTGCTTATATACTATATATATATATACAGTAGTCAATGGGGGAAGTTCATCATTCCGCATGTGCCATTCTGTACTTACATATTCTTAATTTATGAGCAAAATTAAGTTGTTTGTATGCATGTGAGAAACATTTCAGTGAAGAGTTCAGGTCTTTGCACAAAGTATATTATGCATCCTTGAATGCTAAATCTGACTTTTAATGCTATATTTAATATCTAATAATGGGATAATAAAACATATGCTCTGTGATGGTGGTCTTCCTTAAAGTAATGAAGTATGGCCTCCGTACTTGCACTGAAGCTGATAACAACTTCCGATAAGCGGCTTCAGAGGGTCAGTGTGCATGTGTAAGACACAAAACGTTGTCTTGAATGGAATTGTGCTATTCGAAGCCATTGCACCCTGGAGAAAATCAACAGTAGATTACAAAAGCAATGTCAATTTACTTCCTGTACACTCCTTCAAGATAATAGATAATCCGTTCTTATGTGTAATTCATGCAATATTTGCAACATGTCTTTTATTGTATTTATTTAGTAAAAACTCTTTATTGTAATTGTATGGCATGTAATGTACCATATTTCCTTTAACAGCTCAAGAGCTTCAAAAAATTTATCTTTTTTCATTAAAATCAAAAGTTTAACAAGACCATTCTAAAAAATATCAACAATGACTTATATTAAAAACTAGAAACATTATTATTATTCGATGGAGAAAAATTCTAAAAACTTATAGTTAAAAGTAGTCATAAAAGTAAAACAATCTGTATAAAATACAGTGTTTGAAAAAAAAGTTGCACAAATAGCTAAAAAATCTACGTATCTACAAAATATTGAACGTCACAACATATAACATTATTTTTCGATATAATCATGAAAACGCATTTGCATCGTCAGAAAAAAATATGCTCATAGTTCACGAAAATAAAAGACTTGAACCAAAAGTTGATTGT